>PVJA010016042.1:0-35135 GCA_004027025.1 Myocastor coypus
CAAGGTAAAGAGGGGAAAATCAATCTGTGACTGAGTTTATCACATAGCTACAGGGAAATTTATTTTCCTGCTGTGCCCACCCTGTCCATTATAGATAGCACACTTATCATCACTCCCCACATCCAATATGGTTCTGGTATTTTCCAGGTATACACAAATGTCTCACGGATTCATGCAGGGCTAAAAGCAAGTAATGTAGAATGAATGGGAGGAAGAAAAATGATTAATTCAAATAACATTTTGAGAGCTTGGGAAATGAATGACACCTAGTAAATCATGAGTTAACTTCAAATCATTTCTCTTTCGGACTTCAGCACACTGCTTCCACATTTCACATTTATCATGTTGCCATCCCTGGTCTGCTAGCAGCAGTAATGGACATTTATTTGTTTCCCCTTGATTTCCCAAACGAAAACTATAGTAGATTCCTACAGAAGCTCTCTAGTCTGGGAGATTAGGCACTTTCCTAAACTCATCAAACAAATGGATAATCGGATACTAAGAATTGTTTGTAAGAGGATGAAGAAAGGAGGAAATGCAAATGCTTTATGGAATCTGAAATATGCATTGAATTAAAAACTGTTGCAATGTAGGACATAAGAAGTCAAAGAAAACACGTAGGTGGTGCTAGCTAAGATAATGAAAAAAAGCTTTCCACTGGAAAAGAGCATCATCGAGGACATTTGATCCCAGACATTTGTGATTGAACCACTTATTTTTGGAGGATCCAAATGTTCCTGTTTACTTCTAATCATGCTTCTGTATTCATTCATACTTATATAAAACACAGACTCTCAAAAAGACCATTAAATAATTTTATTCTAATTCAAATGTTTACTAAGTCAAACCATTTGGGAAAATATTTCAGTATAATTTTTAAAATGTACCTTGTTTTCAGATAAGGAAATGAATATCCAATGAGTTTTGAAAACGCAAATATGCAAATATGCCTGTAAGAGCTACGATTGGACTGATTAAATCTTCTAATCATTTAAAAAACTGAATAGAATCATAGACATGTATATCTACAAAACCTTCTGAGATCAAGTACATACGTAGTTACTTAAGCTTCCTCAACAGTAGAGAATATCTTTTAGTTTTACTGGAGGAATTAAGGTACTAAGTACCTGGTGTTTAGAGATTCTTATTGAATAATATTTTGCATGAAGGATTTCAGCTAATTATGGTGATATTTGGTATAAAAAGTGGAAGAATTTATCTCAGTTTTAGAAGTAAGGAATATAGTTAGCATTGTGCTTTACAAATGTCATAGATTATTTTCCAGGTAAGGGTACTGACATCAAATCAATTTAACAATATGATAAACCACTAATGATACTACTCAAATACTCTAATCACTCTGCATAAGGGAATTTAAGAAGCTCCAACCTCTTCAAAGGGAGCGTAATGGCATTTAGTATAATTTGTCACTAAAATCTTTCCACCGACTCAAGGTTGGAATTTAACTCCTGATTTCCATGAATAATACAGAGCTCATCAACATCCTTGAATTTTTATGCCCTTTCTTAAACTAGCAATAGCTATATTTCTCCTTTCCCTAAAAAAGTCAAAGAGAACTCAAAATTATCTCATATTTTCTCAACAAAATGATGTTCTACAAAAATCTATAGCTATGAAGCTCAAAATACCTATATTAAAATATGTAATCAGAACCAGCAAGTTAGCTCAGCGCTCTAAGGAAGGGCATTTGTGTGGCAACTGCAAGGTCTCCAGCTCTTTCCTAGCTACCACATGCTGTGTGGGACCCAGAACCCCAGGTGTACCACATTGGCCATGAAAATTGGGTGTAATGGTGCAGGCCAGTAATCTCAGGGCTGGAGAGCCTGAAAACAGGAGGATCACTACAAATCCATGATGCTTAGTGAGACCCTATGCCAAATTAATTAATTAATTAAATTAAAATATGTAATTAAATATTCTGTATATCACAAAGCTAATAAAATGCACAATGATGATAAATATATATATAAGTTGTCATACATATGTACATGTATAATATATAATTTATATATATCAATGTATGTGCATACTATCAAATATATGCAGATATACTCACAAATATAGGAACATGCATAAACATACAATGTAACACATATATATAAATACTTTCAGAGAGTTGATACATGTGTATAGAAGTTCTCTCTATTTTAAAGATGCTCTTATAATCATATAAATAGATAATTATAATAATGTATAATAATGCTTATGTATAACATAAAAAATATATATAGGTATACACTGATATAAATGTATAGAAAAATTCTATATAAATACATATGAATGAATCAATCCTAAATAACTATTCATTTCTAAAATGAAGCACTAAATTTCTTATAATAATAAGCTTAAACAAATTTTCTGTAGTTACCATGGCCGAACAAGTGGCAGAATGTAAAGGCAGACTTCTGCCTCCAAGGATTTAGCACAATGTCAGTGTCTCCTAGGCGCTGTATTCTGTTCATTTCAGACTGAGCTTTCTCCCACTCTCTGACATATAGTAAAGTATTCATTAAGTATGTCTTGAATCAATGTCATTATATGAAGTTTTGTTATCCATAGGCCCAATTACATGTGGTAACATTTTATTTTTTTTTCATGTTATCTTTTCAGAATTTATTTTTTACATATACATATAAATACATGGTCCTATTGTTTTTTAAAAATATACTCATAGTATAAAACTTCTGCTCTTTTCCACTAATGGTATATTACAGATCTCTGCTTCAGTATAAATACACATGACTTGTGTTTATTGGCTATGTATTTAGTGAAACAGTGTAAATTATCTAAACCAATCAGCTTCCTGATACGTTTAGATTCATTCCCTAGCTTTGCTATTAGAACTCATGCTGAAATGAGTATCTTTTCATATGTAATTATATATATATATATGTATATATATATATATATATATATATAATTATGAATATACCATACATCTTTACTTGCACATGTACAAACATTTCTGTAGGTCTGATTTCCTGGTGAGAGAGAAGTACCATCTTTTCTTTCTTGACAACAAATTTTTGATAAAATTCCTTCACTGAGAAATGACTTCAGGGGCCCGGCAGGATGGCTCAGTGGTCTAAAGCCCCTGCTTGGGAAAGCTTAGGTGGCTTCAGGGACCGCGGTTCAATCCTCGGCACCACATGCTGCGCCAGCCCTGCTCTCTAGGCGGGCTGAGCCAGCCATAAAAATGAGTGAATAAACAAACAAAGGTTCTGAAACAAGAAAAATAAATAAATAAATTAATTAATTTAAAAAAAAAAAAAAAAGAAATGACTTCAGTTTCAAAATATGGTGAATGGATTCAGTTTCCAGAATTCTTGGCACACTTTCACTATCTCTTGATATATCAGCACTTGGTGAACCTGAGGACTGATAGGACTTCTTGACCTGCTTGTCTGGAAAGTGCAATGGTCCCATGTAGACCTTTTGCCTTCACTGTTTTCAAAATTTCTTCTCTTCAGATGGAGTCACTACATAGGGCAGATTAAATACCAGAAGATCAACTCTTTCCTTCAATCTTGGTAGCAAGCCTTTGACCAGATCTGTAATGACTGGTTGGATGTGGACTTGGTTACAGTGTGCTGTCTCCAGGGTACAAGCTGCAGCTTCTGGGTTGACATCAGTGCACATGTACAGAGCCCAAGGACCTATCATAGAAGCTAGAAACGCAGACACCACACCAGACCCTGACCCCACTTCAAGGCATATTTCCACTCCCGCTAGCTCGTCCGCCGCCGCCTCCAGAGCGTCCAACAACAGGAACGTGTCCTCCGCCGGCTCGTACACGTCGCTGAAGTCGCCACGGCCCACGTGCCCGTTGTGGTAACATTTTAGTAAAATTTAGAAAATTCCTGTGAATTGGGTTTAAATGGGCTTTTATTAAGTGTAAATTATTTAGCAGGAACTTACATTTAATTGGTTTTAGTACTCTTTCTACATAAAGTGAAGAGATTTATGCTCCCATTGTCTCTAGTTTATCCCAATATTTTAGTATTAAAATACTATTTGCATGCTTTTTTGTTACTAGTTTACATTTCATAACATATTCCTCTTTGGTAATTTTCACTAAAAGTGTAACTTTTCTGATTTCATATAGCTGTCATTGCTATACAACAACTTGGTTATAAATCTCATGGTATTTCATATTTTCCTGCCCTAAATAAAAGGGGAGGGCCAGGCAGAATTTCTCTGTTGACATCAGGTCTCAAATGCAAACACCTTATTTCTGTGTGTATCAAGCCTTGTTGACTTGCGAGGCATCATGATGTCTTGAAACCTTTCCCTCTCACTGGACTATGCATTCTTGCTTTTGCGTGACCCATTGACTACACATGAGCAGCAATGTGACTCCCACTGGAAATAATTTTCTGTTGTTTTTGTTTTGTTTTGTTTTGTTTTCTGTTTTATTCATTTTAATGAAAAAGAAATAGCAATGAGACATTTTAAAAACAGATTGGTAAGACAGTTATAATAGTTAATACAGTGGTTAGTGTTGTCTTTTTAGTAGTTATTCAGAGTACAAGATGCAGACATGGTATCTTGTCTCAGCACTGTTAGCACAAATCTTTCTTCCCATTGAACTAAGAGAAAGTAGCTGTACATCTATCTTAACTATTTTTTCCACTACAAAATGATCCTTCATTTACATCCCCCTTTTTCACTTTGTTTTACCAGAGATGGGTGTTCTATCACCATGCAAATATTGTATGTGCATGAATTCAACAAAATAACCCAATAGAATCCAATACTTCATAGTAGTAGTGGATTATCGGCAGAACTGGCAAAGTCAGAAGTTGTTGATTTGACCCTTTTTCAGCTCAACATATTAACATGGTTTTACTTTTTGTACTTCATGGCTATACTTTTCTGCTGGATGGTTAAGACCAAGATAAAGTAATATCTAAGTAACAAAACACGTACCTTTTGAATCTGACAAGGTCAGTAAAATCCCCTCAGTCTCTCAGGATTTCACATCTTTTTCTATTTCTACTTAAACACTACAACCAGAGTGCTCCAGTCTCAAGGAATTCCTGTTTTAATTTTGCCCTTTCTTGATAAAAAAAAAATATGTACATAAAAATAAGCTTCTTTCTCCTAGAGAGAAAATTCTTCAAATTGGGTCATTGTTTCCAATTGAAATTCAATGGAGTCTCTAGGTTCAGGTACACAGCGGAGATACTACAAATCCCTCAATCTCTTCTTCCATGGTCTTGAGTATTTTAACAAAATCTCTATTACCTGCTAATGTTTTGACTTTCATTGCTGGAGCTGCTAAATTTTTGTTCAACTATATTTCTTTAATATTACAAGGAAGGGTGAACAACTTGTTTCAAAATCAATACTTTTCTCTCATCTCTTTTCCAGATATCTTTCTCACTTTGCAGCCAGGTTACTTCTTTATGATTTTCCTTTATAATTTTTTGAAGTTCCCTTCTTGTATTCTTCTTAAAATGACAAGAATAATTCTATAATATTCCTTGGCTCCTAGTGTATCTGTTAGAAAATTTTATCCACCTTCTAAAAGTCAACTTCTTTTCTGTTATTTTTCAGGTTTGTTATCTATTCTTTGTCATTGTTTTCTCCCTTTGAAAGAAAAGAGATACACCTCTATTCATAGTTTCTATAAAATGACAAGTCATCCAGATTCCCCCTTTCCAATAGATTTTTGGAACTTCAGGGTGGTGGCAAAAATCTCAGCCCCACTCCTACCGACATTATTTATATGCACTGTTTCAACAGTTGGAGAAGTAACTCTATGCAGATTTTGACTATTTTCTTTTTCTTTTTTTAACTTTTTGCTCTTGTTTCAGAATCGTTTGCTTGTTTATTTATTTATTTTTATGGCCGGCTCAGCCTGCCCTTGAGGGCAGGGCTGGCGCAGTATGTGGTGCCAGGGATCAAACCGCCATCCCTGCAGCCACTCAAGTTTTCCTAAGCAGGCGCTTTAGACCACTGAGCCATCCTGCTGGGCCCCTTGACTATTTTCTATAAGCCCCTTTCCCCACAATGTTTCATACATCATGATTCCCTGTCCTTAAGTAACAAGTAACAAGACTCTTCTAATTTATTTGTCTTTATTCACCTTATTCTTTATTCATTTTATTTCTCTTCTGGATTAAGTTGACCATAATTTATGTAGTATAATGTAGAAGTACTTCACTGGTTACCAGTTAGATTTTTGTTTAATCTTTCTTGTGCTTATAGCAAGTGGAAAGTGACCTCTGATTCAGCTAACATGTAGCTTTTAAATTTAATATGTAGTGTTATTGTTTTGAGTTCACTGCCTCTTTTTCTTGATTTGTTTCAAGTATGACTTTAAGAAAACTGAAGAAACTTTAGAATTTGCTTGTAAGAATTTTTCTTTAAACTGGTGGGCCTCAGGAAAGATTTCAGTTTAGATGATATTCTACTGCCATCTAGAAAATGAAATATGCTTTATGGTTTCTTTTCAACTTGCAGAATTAGATAATATAATTCATAAGACAATTCGGTTTCTCAGTCACACTTTGTATTGTTCTTCTTACTATGCTGTCAAAGCCCCTCAATCAGAAATGGAGACATAACAGAAAACAAGAAAATATTGTGAAATTATTTACTTGTGGAGATTTGACCAACAAGGCTTCTATCAAATGCTTCTATCTCCCACATAAATGACTTGGTTGGCTAATTTTGCAAATGTGTAGTTTTATTATATTAGGTCTTTAAACATTTCATCATAAAATATATTTGCAAGCCATTAAAAACTTAGAAAACATGATAGCATTTAATCTTATTACAATTTTGACATAAAGAATATCTTGGTTGGCAAGGTAGACAATAATAAGCTGATCAAGGTTAAGAGTTTTGCAAACCATGCGTGAAGGAAGTGTGAGGAATATCTCTAACCAGAGCAAAGACAATGTGGAGGAAAACAATGGATAAGCCGCACCAGTCTTTTTCTAGTAGACATTAAATATCTCCTTCTCTGAGAAGTTGTCCTCTCTCAGTTAAGATGTGAAAGGATCAAAAAACTCTATATTGATCTCCAAAAAATAACAAATTCAAGAAAAAATAAAAATGTTATCCTTTTACAAGGACATTCATGTTCAGTAGAGAAAACCTGGAAGGGTCAAATTGATAAACTATAGCAATATGCTGCAGGTTATGTTATGTTCTAAGCTAGGGAGCAAATGCTGTTCTTCAGCAATTAGAAGGATGATATATTGTCCCATATTTCTGAAAATATGTTTAGAACATTTAGGAAAATGCATCCTTTTACAGAATATTTTTACTAAACTGTTAACCAAAAAAAAAAAAAAATCCTAGATCTAAGGTATAGATAGAACAAACTGTATGTGAAAATCCTTGTGGAAATATGAAGTCTTTTAAGCTGAAACTCAAGCTTGCTAATGTTCATTTAAAGGGTATGTCTTTCTTTTGTGACAAATTTGAATTATTTGGTTTAAAAATATTCAAACATTTTTTCAGTTGAGATTATTTACTAAAAATATTTAAGGAGCTCTTCATTGATATAATTTAAACTGAGCAATATGGAGAAAAATAATTTCATATGACAACTTTGAAATTTTTAAGTAGTGAATATACTGAAAGGTTTAATATAGATATGCACACACAATGTACAAGCTTGCACTTAGGAAAATATGCAAGCTAGATTGAAATTAAGAAAAAAGTATCAGGTTCTGCAGCACATCAACCAAGACAAATTGCAATGGAAAATATTAGTACTCATATCAGGCAAAATTGGGGGAAAAGAAATAACTACTAGTTAATAATTACTTTGGGAAAATATTTCCATATCATTGTTTCATTTTTGTACAACAGTAGTGTCATAATGGATATCATTTCAATTTGACCATCGAACAATTAAATAATGATTAAAAAATAAATGTTCCAATTGTTTGGAAATTCTAGTTTTCAGATTATTCATTTTTATATTTCTCTATGGTTACACATATGTTTGTTCAATTCACAAATGATATCAGGATTGAAATTCCAAATAGAGTATATAAGCACCAGTAAAACTAGGTAAATATAAAAATTCCTTTATTTCAGGTCACTGAATTTCATATGTTCATATATATTCTCAACTCGAGCTACTTTACCTTCTATATAATTTGCATAACCAGGTTCTTTCACATAATTTCTTGAGCTTCACTCACTATGAAGATACTCTTTTATTAGTTTTGAGATAATTTTTCAGCTAGCTATAATGTTATTATCTTTTTTCTTTGTAAAAATTTATGATAAAGAGCACAAGTTAGAATTAAAACAGAAAAAAATAAAAGTGATACTGAATTTTACTTAACAAAGTAATCTGAATTTCACAGTATTTGGTATAATACATAGCATTGTCTTCCAACCAGTTGTTCATATTACCATCTATATGCACATAAAATTAAAGTGGAAAGTAATACATGAGAAATTCAGAAGAGAAAAATACAAATAATTGACAAATGGAGATGAAACAAATTAAATCATTAACTGCTTCTTTCCATAGACCAGCAGAAATGCACAAGACAGTTGTACAAACCATCCTGTGTATATACATAGATTAATTCCCCACTTCCTTGTTTGTCTTTGTCCTCAACTCAATAACTTTTTTTTTCTTTTTGAATAGGTTCATTCTCTTTTTCCAGTATCTATTTTACTCTTCAGATTTCATTTTTGTCATTCAGGCTCTCACACTAAAGAGACAACATGATGTTTACACATGTGGGTCTGATTTATTTCACTTAAGATATATTCTCTAGTTGTATACTTTTTTTCCAACAAAAGATTCAAATGTCTCCTATTTTATAGCAGAATAATACTCCACTGTGTAAAAATAACACATCTTACTAGTCAATTCTTCAGTTAATGGGCATTTGGGTTATTTCCAGGATTTAGCTATGACAAATTGTGCAGCTATAAACATGGTTGCACATATATCTTTATGCTAGTGGTTTTCAGTTCTTCTAGAAAAATACTCTAGGAGGGAGTAGATATGTGGCTTCAGTTGGATCTCCAGTCCTACCTTTTGAAGGAATCTTCACGCTGATTTTCACAGTGGTTGTACTAGATTGCACTTCTACCAACAGTGCAGAAAGGTTTCTTTGGTCTCCAGTCTCAGTCTCACTAGCATTTGTTACTGGTTGACTTCTGGATGTTAGGCAATATTTCTAGGATGAGACAGAATCTCATGGTTGTTCTAATTTGCATTTCTCAAATGACCAATGATGTTGAACACTTCAATATATTTAGTTGTCATTTGTATTTCTTTTGAGTACTGTATATTTCTCTCAGAGGACCATTTTTGGATTTTTTTCAAATTAGAGGGACTTCTTAAAAATTTGTAAAATGTTCAAGATAGAAGGCCTAGGGCTGGGGAGATAGCTCTGTAGAATAAGTGCTTGTTTGAAAAGCTTAAGGTCCTAAGTTCAATTCCCAGTTTAAAAAGAGAGAGAGAGAGAGAGAGAGAGAGAGAGAGAGAGAGAGAGAGAGAGAGAGAGAGAGAGAGAGCAGGCCGTTTTTCAGAAGGACAGTGAGCTATAAGGTTTTTTTTTTTTCCCCATTTCGTGGGTTGTGTTTATATTTCTGTTGCAGATTTGCTTTGAAGCATAGAAATTTTTCAAACAGATAAGATCTAGTTGTTGATTCTTTGAAGTATTTCCTGTGCAGTTTAGTTTTTGTTCATGAACTCTCTAGTTACCCCTGTGTCTTTGATATTCTGGGTCTCTTCCATTTCCAAGGAATTTGAAGAAAGTTTTCTCTAGCTCTGCGAAGTACACTAATGGCTTTTTAATTGGGATTGCATTAAATCTGCATGAAAGTTTTGGTAGTATGACCATTTTCATGATGTAAGGTCTTTCTGTTCAAGAGCATAGAATATTTTTCCATTTTCTCCAAACCTCTTCAGTTTCTTTTTTTAGAGTGCTATAATTTTCACTGTATAAATTTTTATATGATTTGTGAGATTGATTCCTACATATTGAATATTTTGGATGATATTGTGAAAGGTGTGGTCTCCCTAATTTCTGTCTCATGTGTTCATTATGTACAAAAGTGGTATTGGTTTTTGGGTGTCAACATTGTATCCTGCCATGTTGCTGAATTTGGTGATTAAATCTACATGGTGCTTGGTGGAGTTTTGGGGGACCTTTATGTAGCTTATAATGTTATCTGAAAATTACTTCTTTTCCAATCCTTGTTCCTTTTATTTTTCTATTTGCTCTGTGTAATATTTCCAGAGCTGTGTTGAATAGGAGTGAAGACAGTGGACATCTTTGTCTTATTCCTGATTTGAAAATTGAAGGCCTTCAGTTTTTGCTCTGTAGCATGATGTTGGCTGCTTGTGACTATACACTGAGAATGTCCTCTCCTGAATCAAACTTGAATTTTTTCTTCCTTCATTATTTGTGGATTGCCAAGTTCTCTCAGTTCTATGATTGGACTGTGATTTGTCTCCTTGCAAGGTCTGGTACAAATAAGGTTGACTGTGCAGAAGTGAAGAGAAGAAATGGTCCTTTTATGAAGTAGTTACATAATTACAAAGTAGTTATGTAATTAATATGGTTCCTGCAGGCCTAAAACAATAACCTTAAGAGTAAGATGTTATGAAATAAAGCCAAATGTTGTGTTTTTTCTTCTATGTACACTTGTTTGTTTTTGTTCTTTGCACCTTGCTAGGAAGATTTGCAAAAACTTTCTTCATAGCCGGGCGTGGTGGCTCACGCCTGTAATCCCAGCACTCGGGAGGCTGAGGCAGGAGGATTGGTGCAAGTTCGAGACCAGCCTGGGCTACAAAAGTGAGCTCAAGGCCAGCCTCAACTGCATAACGAGACCCTGTCTCAAAAAGACAAAAAAAAAAAAAAAACTTTCTTCAAGCAGGTGCTAGCTCTTTGTTTCCAAGTCTAGAAGAGTCAATGAACACTTCTTCAAGTTATTTCTTATTGTTATAAATGACCAAATGTCTGATATTTCCCTTCAGATGGCATAAATGAACTCATTTTTTGTTCTTTTCCTAATGCTCCTTATAGTGAATTGCTGGTGACCTTTTATATCTTTAGAATAAGAAGGCAAAATAACAAGTTTGTCATTCCTGTGAAGCCCAGAGATTCTCTTTGAGTTATTAATATGTGTATAACTTACTACTACAGCTGTCATTGCTTACTCCAACCTTAGGGACCAGCATTGTAATTCTCACAGTGGAGCTTTGAGTAAACTCTATCTTTCTTATCTCTGACACTGCAAAACTCAATAGTTTCTAAAAGACTTTATAATCTAGGAGACAGAATTGTGACTCTACATCATGGACCTGATCAGAGTATGATTTTGATCTAGATCACCCTATGAAAATTTGTATATTTGCTGTGTTTTGCAGAATATATACCAGAGCAGTAGTAATGAATATGGTAAATGTTCCATTGGTGTCCCAGGAGATCTAGTAGGTATGCACATTCTTCTTGATGACCACAGACTGAAAATGCAGCAATTGACCTTTTGCACTACAGGGGATATTTCAGCACACCCACGGTGTCATCAGAAATTCAAGCTTCTCTAAAATGATTTTTTGCAATATCTAATTATGAGTAGTTTCCCATCCTGTATAGCACAAGCTAGAACCTTCTGTGCATAATACCATGCCAGCATGTTGTTGTCAAGGAAACCAATACATGCAATGTCCTCTAAGATGTTAAGCCCAGAGCAGTTTGGATCGTACTAGAATTTTGAGTGAAAAATTTGGATACATGAATATAAACTATCTCCCTTATTGCATATTGAACACATTCACCAAATCAATAATACAAGGTATCTGAGTGTCACTTTTTCAGATAAAGAAGAAGTGCTTAGCACTGCATCCAGAATTTCTACTTGTTTAAGAAGTTTTCAGGGATCAATCAGTCAGAGTAAGTCAAGAGGTCACATGGCTATTATCACTAAATCCTTTTCATCTTTAAGTTAATCAACTCTATCATCCCAGTTACTCCCCTTATACCATCATGAGCTGTAATACACATTTTTCCATGCTTATTTCTTGGGCAAGGGCGTTGATCACCTTTCCCATCATTCAGACATAACACATGATGTCTACAATTACAGTAGGAGATGGTTAATTTCACTCATGCTGTCAGCTAATTCACCATAGGATAAAAATGAAAGGAAAAATATATCAGAGCACATGATGGAGCAAAGTGGCCCTAGTGGTCAGGCAATGAAACTGGGCAATCATACCAGAAAGGAAGAGGCTCAGACAAAATATTGTGTCTGAGGTCACGTCCACAGCGTCTTCCCAGACGCGCCAAGAAGTGACTGACATGCTCTACCAGTGCCCAACCCTACCAAGTTACCACAGTCAAACAAACCTCAAAGAATGAGAAATGAGACCTAAGAAAGTTTTAGAAACCTCATATTTTGTTCCTACCCGAAGTATAAAATCTAAGTGAAACTTACAAAAATCATAAGATACAGCTGTTCGCAGAGTGTTTCTTTTTTCAAAAACTATCTTCTCTAAACTCCTACTAAGCTACGTATGAGAGCATTCAACCTTTGGTGAAACTTACCATGGGAAAACAATCTGAGTGAATAAATAAGTGTGTGTAGTAGTTGCAATTATATTAATAAACTTGAAGAATGAACTGTTACCTAGTTATGTACAGGGGCAGAGGTGGGCAAAGATGAAGAGTAATGCCTGGTTCATTTATTGAACAAGTACAGGATTGAGTGTCCTGTAACAAAATTTGTCCTATATAACTCAGACACATCACTAAACAAACACAATAGTGCCTGCCTTTGTGATGTTTACACTCTAACAAAGCAAAATAGTTCGTGAGGGCATAAAAACAAAAACAAAAGAATTTTGTGGTATGCTAGGATCTAATGAGGATCCGAGAAAAAAATACAGAAACACTACATTCTTTGCTTTGATGGGACTGAGGTTTGAGATTTTGTTCCACTTTTAGTATCATGTACAGTGGGCTTGGTGAAGAAGGAGGTAATATTTTGGGTTGGGGCAATGCTTGAATACAAAGTGCTGGTTATAACATGAAGATATCTAGTAGCTGGCAGGAATCGATATATAGAGAAAAGTAACCAAGATGTTTGCACTCAGGGACAAAGAGAGCAAGCTTTTAAGGCTGAAAGAGAAAAGGTTTGTAAGCCAAGAGACCATATTATGCACAGACTGATAAGCCTTGTTAAAAACAGATTTTATTGTAAGTGAAATAGGAAACATTTGTCAGGTTTTTTTTTTCCAAAGTCTAGTATGATTTATTAGAAGTTAAAAGAATCATCCATTTTTCTATGCTCAAGGCAGAAACATCAAATAGAAGCAGAATGACCAGAGTGATGCTTAGTCGAAATCCAAGCATCTCAGCCCAGTATTTGGTAATGTAACAGTGATGGAGAAATGAGTAAATTCTGGTTGCTTTTTGAAACCAGAGTCAATAAAATTTCCTTCTGGGTGGTCTTGGGATGTCTGTGAGCCAAGAAAGAATGCTTTCCTTTATCCTTAGTATCTGAAAAGGACTGTCACAGATTGAGTTGAGAAACACTGGAGATGAAAATTAGAAGTCGCTGTTAGGCTTCTTAGAAAAAAAGTAGAAATGAAAACTAACCTGAACTCAGGTATCACTTAGTTTAACATGAAAAGATGGAATATTTTACTGTCACTTTGACTTTCCTAATCATTCCCTTGAATTTTATAAAAAGTGAGTCAGTGAATAGAATCAGTGATGGCTAGTACTTTTTGTATAGAAGACCCAACTCAGGACCTTGTGCTAGCCAGTCCGATGTGTAGGCTGCTGAGCTATCTCCCCAGCTCTCTGTTTAGTACTTTTTAAATATAAATCTTGCATGTTCTATTTGGGACAAATTGTGTCGGGTTTAAAATTACCTTCTTTTTTTCCAATCCGTTTAAATATTTGCCAGGAAAATAGTCTTATCAAGTCATGAGGAGTCCTTGCTATTGTCAAGCTAATGGTACATTTCTGGAATACTTCATTTAAAGATGCAGTTTAAAATGTATACGTCCCTTCTATATGAGTCCCAAACACATTGGATGATGAGCCACAGGGGAACCTATATGTTAGAAGGCATGCTTCATTTAAGTGTTGCAACTGGATGGCTGAAGGGTCTTATAGATGGAGTTGCTCAAAAAAAAAAAAAAAAAAGATTGCATCTCCAGGCTTCTGGCAAAGAAAAAGTCATAAAAAGGCTGTGCTAAGGGCTAAGAGCTTTTTGAAATTCTACAGAGGCCTTAGAGGAACTATGAGCTTCTAACTTATCAGGTACCTGCATTTGGGCATTCTGACACTCTATAATTGAAATTCATTGCTCGACCTTTAGTCTATAAAAATGGTGTGCTGTCATTAGCCCTGACTGCTTGCTGTATTCTCCTGTCACTCCTCAGACCAGCTTAAGCCATCTCAGATGAAATAGCCTATTTTATGTCAGACCTCAGAGTTTGCCACTATTAAAGTAGAAAGCTAAAGCAATGTTTAGCAGTGTGGTAAAGACTAATGCAGTAGTGTTGCTACAGGAATAGAAGACTTAAGAAATTCATTTAAAAGGGAGGGGGGAAGAAAGATATCTATGTACATATGCAAGATGATTTGGGTAATCGCACTGTGGATTTCACCTACTCTATAGAAAGGACCAATTAATGCTTAGTTTTTTCATTTATTTTGTCTTCTGAAATTCTTATAACACTATTTTTCTTCTTTTTCTAAATTTTCATGCTTACACCTGATAATTTAAACAACTAATTTGAAGGCGACAGTATGCAATACAAGAAATGCTGTCAAATTCACATTATTTTGTTTAGAGAAATTCTGTATCATTTCTAACTTTCTGTTACTTTTTCATTCTCTTTAAAATTAAAACATAATTTTAAAACATTCATTTAAATAATTAATGCTCACATATATTGCCATCTCTCTCACACTGCCCTTATCAAGATGAGAATTACTGTTTTAATCACAATTTATTTTATTTTATTCATTTTAATGAGAAAAACAGGTAAAACAGCAATGAAACAGTTGCAAAACAAGTTAGAAGGATGGTTACAATAATGAATACTATGCATATTGTTGTCTTCATAGCCGTTATTCAAGATTCAGACCTGATATTTTGTCTAAACAATATTAGTACAAATGTTTATTCTCAATAAAGTAAGAGAAAGTGAAGTATATACTAACTCTCTAGTGTATACATATATATGTATTTTTTTCTTTTTAAAGTTTCTGATAATAGGAGCAAATATTATACCATGTCTTATAAGTAGATTGTAAGTCAAAGATACAGTACGAATCATAAAACAAAACACAATTAAACAATATTTTAAAAATTTGAGTGCAACGTCTCCCCCTGTGACCTGCTCCTGTACCATCTTCATTCAGCAGCACGGCATCTCTCCACAGGGCCTGCTCGAGCACCATTTCCATACAGCGCAGTGGCTTCACTTTGGTGCTGCACGTGTTCCTTCTTTATCCAGGAGCCGGGCGGCCGCATCTCGGAGCTGCCCACCCTATATTGGGATCCAGCAGCTTGGCGGCCTGCCAATCTCCATCTCAGACGGAGCCTGATATCCCGACTGGGTCATGCAGCAGCCCTAGCCTGAGTCAATTTGCTTGCTCATCAAGGGCCTGAGTTCCAGTTCCACCCACCTTTCTGACCAGGCCTAAGGACAACCAAGGAATAACTGTCTGAGCTGGCATTAATCCCCCAAATCAACAACTGCCTGTACCCTGACTCCACCGACTGGACCCATACAACCACCAACCCTCCCTGCACTGCTGACCACTGTCCTGACCCACAGGGCCCTGTAGCAGTCAGCTGCCTTAACTCCAACTCACAGCTAGGCACGTGTGGAGGGGAACAAGACGGGTGGATCTCAACCCAAATTTCCATAAGTGTCAACTGAATAAATCCATAAAAGTGCAGAAATCACTTCTATAAAAAATGATAAAGACGAGGGGCAAGATCCAATCTCAGGTCCTGAGTCCACCCAAAACAAATACAGGAGACACTAACATGGAAGAAAATGGGAATCATGCAGATGAAATCTCTGAATTGGTAGCATCTGAGGAAGACAGACATGTACAGAAACATACAGAGCAACGCAGATCAGAGGTAACATCTGAAGTAAAGAAATGCACAAATTAATACACTCTGAAGGAGAAAAACAACTGCAGAAACGTATGGAAGAAACCAGAGCAGAAATAACATCTGAAGTTAAAAACCATGTCTAAATTAATAGCATCTAAAGTAGAGGAACAACTACAGAAAGGTAGATAAGAGAACAAAACAGAAATAATTTCTGAACTAGAAAGAGAAAGGATAACTATAATGAGAGACTGCAATACTACTACAGAAGACATTGATAAAAAATTAGAGGAGAATAGAAAAATGATGGATTTCCTGATGGAGCAATATAGGAAAGAAATACAATTTATGAAACAGTTTCAAAGAGATATATAAGAAAATAAAATCTCAGTCACAAGTTGGCAAAACTATATGAACAAAAGTGAAGATAGAGTCTCAGATCTTGAAGACACAGCTGCAGCTAGTGAAAAGGTAAGAAAGGATCTCTTAAAAACAGCTAGTATGCAGAAAAAAAATGATTAAACATCTGCAAGACAATGCAAAAATGAACAACGCAAGATTAACAGGAATCAAAGACAAAGAAGGAGTCAATACAAAGGATATAAAAAGAATATGGGCAGAAGTAATAGCAGATAACTTCCCAAATATGAAAAAATAATTAGACATACTGTAATTGAAGCATAGAGAAATCCAAATAACATCAACCTGAATAAAAACACATTCAGACATATAATAATCAAGATTCCAGAAATTCAGAAGAATACAATACTAAAAGCTGCTAAAGAAAAGAAGCAGATCACATTTGAAGGAAAACCCAGTAGAACAACAGCAGATTTCTCCTCACAAAACATGAAGTCAAGAAGAGCATGGAGCAGAGTGCTTCAAGTCCTCCATGAAAAGAAATTTCAGCCCACACTGCTATATCTGGCAAAACTCTCTTTCAAGTATGAAGGAGAAGTGAAATACTTCCATGACAAGGAACAACTAAAGAATTTCATGATGTCAAAGCCAACCCTACACAGTATACTAAAAAATATTCTAGAGAGGGACCAAAACAACTCAAACTCAAGAAATGAGAACAGAAAGATCCCACCAAAGAGGGTACTCAAATAAACACAGGAGAAAAAGGAGTAAACAATAGTAAGTAAAAGTCATATCAATCATAAGTCTGTACATTTCAATTACAACCATCAGGGACTCAATTCTCCAATTAAAAGAAGTAGACTGACAGAGTGGATAAGGAAGGAAAATCCAACAATATGCTGTGTACAAGAAACACACTTCACTCACAAAGAAACTCATGGGCTAAAAGTTAAAGGATTCAAAACAATACTACATGCTCCAGCACCTCAAAAAAAAGCAGGGGTAGCAATCATGTTTGCAGACAGTCTAAACTTCAAACCAAGACTGATGAAATGAATTAAAGAAGGCCATAACATATTCATTAGTGGAAAACTTCAAGATGAAGATGTAATGCTCATAAATACATATGCACGCAACACAAGAGCAGCAAGTTATATAAAACAAACCTTCATGGACATGAATAATCTCATATCCAATACCACAATCTTAACAGGAGACCACAACACCCACTTATCCAAAAATGGTAAGTCAAGCAGACAAAAAAATTATCAAAGAAGTAGCAGGTCTGAACCAGAACTTGAAACAACTGGAATTAGTGGATATACACAGAGTGTTCCACCCAACCACTTCTGAATACACATTTTTTTCAGCTGCAAACCGGACATTTTTTTAAAATAGAACACATATTGGTACATAGATTATGCTTAATGATATACAAGAAAACAGAAATTATCCCATGCATATTATCTGACCACAGTGCAATTAAACTGGAAATAAATGACAAAAGAAACTACAAGATCTCCAGGATTACATGGAAATTAAACAACACTCTTCTCAGCAACCAGTGGGTTACAGATGAAATTAAGCAGGAAATTAAACAATATCTACAATTTAATGAAAATTCAAACACAACCTATCAGAATTTATGGGATGCAATGAAAGCAGTTCTTAGAGGGAAATTTATATCTCTGAACTCAAACATTAAGAAAACATACTGGGAGAACATAAATACTCTCGTGGAGCACCTAAACCAACTAGAAATGGAAGGAGAAATGAAATCCAAAGCCCAAAGGTGGGAGGAAATAATAAAGATTAGAGTAGAAATTAATTCAATTGAGACAAGAAAAACAATACAAAGAATTAATGAATCAAAAAGCTGGTTCTTTGAAAGATTAAATAAAATTGAGACGCCCCTAGCTAACCTCATCATAAAGAGGAAACAAAGGACTCAAATTCAAGCAATAAGGAATGAAAAGGGTGAAATTACTACAGACACAGCAGAGAAACAGAGGATCATAAATAGCTACTTTGAGAAGCTTTACTCTCACAGAATTGAAAACACAGATGAAATAGACAGATTCCTAGAAAGGTACTGAATCAAGTAAATATAAGAACTCTTGATAACCGAATAACAGCCAATGAAATATGAAATGTAATAAAAAGATTACCGACAAAGAAAAGTCTGGGATCTGATTGATTCACTACTGAATTCTACAAGAAATTCATAGAAGCCATATACCCAGTGCTCCTCAAACTCTTCATGAAATCAAAAAGGAAGCAATCCTTCCAAAATCATTCCTAGAGGCAAGTATTACATTAATACCAAAGCCAGAGGGAGATACAACTAAAAAAAGAAAACTACAGGCCAACTTCTCTCATGAACATAGATGCAAAAATCCTCAATACAATCCTCGCCAGAGAATACAACAAATCATCAAGAAGATTATACATCATCACCAGGTAGGATTCATCCCAGGGATGCAAGGATGGGTCAATATGCACTCATCTATAAATGCAATACACTATATCAATAGAGCCAAAACCAAAAATCACATGATCGTCTCAACTGATGCATAAAAGGCCTTAGACAAAGTTCACCACTCATTCACGTAAAGTCCTATGGAAAACTGGAATAGAGGGCCTCTACCTCAACCCGATAAAAGCCATCTACAACAATCCAACAGTTAGCATAATTCTCAATAGGGAAAACCTGAAGTCTTTTACTCGCAAATCTGCCACAGGACAAGGATGTCCTCTATCATTACTCCTATTTAACATAGTTCTGGAGTTATTAGCTACAGCCATTATACAAGAAAGAAGTAAAAGGAATAAGAATAGGTAAAGAGGAAGTAAAACTATCGCCATTTGCAGATGACATGATAATCTACTTGGAAGACCGAGAAAACTCCACTAATAAGCTACTAGGCTTAACACACAAATTCAGTAGCCTAGCAGGTTACAAATTCAACACACAAAAGGCAATTGCATTCCTCTACACAAATAACAAACACACTGAGAGAGCATTAGAGATACAGTACTGTTTATAATAGCACCAAAGAAAATGAAATACTTAGGAATTAACCTAAGGAAGTAAAAGATCTTGTCAATGAAAATTACAGTACTCTGAAAAAAGAGATCTTAGAAAATTTGAGAAAATGGAAAGGTATTCCTTGCCTGGATAGGAAGAACAACCATTGTAAAGATGGACATATTCCCTAAATTATTATACAAATTTAATGCAGTTGCTATCAAAATACCATCAGCATACATCACATAGAGAAATGATTCCTAAAATTTATCTGGAACCAGAAAAGACATAGAATTGCAAAGACAATCCTGACCAACAAAGACAAGGCAGTAGGCATTACAATTACTGACCTAAATTTACACTACAGAGCTAGTGTCATAAAATCAGCATGATATTGGCCAAAAAAAAAAAAATAGACCAATGGAATATATTAGAAGATGCAGAAACAAATACAAATACACTCAGCCACCTTATCTTTGGCAAAGGCGCCAAACACGCTTTCTGGAAGAAAGATAGCCTCCTTAACAAATGGTGCTTGAAAAACTGTCTCTCTGAATGCCAAAAAGTAAAACTTAACCCAAGTCTATCACCATGTACTAAATTAAACTCAAAATGGATTCAGATCTAAGTATTAAAAAAGTAATATTAAATCTCCTGGAAGAGAAAGTGGGAGAAAATCTTAAAAACTTCCGTGTAGGCAAAAAGTTCATGGACAAAAATCAAAATGCATGAGTAACACATGAAAGCATCAACAAATGAGATCTTCTCTGGCTAAGAAGTTTTTGTACATCAGAAGAAATTACCAATAGAGTTAAAAGATAACCCAGAAATTTTTAAAATATTTTAAACAATAAGTGTTCAGACAAAGGTCTATCTAGAATTTATACAGAACTAAAAACCATTAAGGTCCCAAAATTCAAAGACCCAACCCAGAAATGGGCATCTGAGAGGAACACACACTTCTCAGAAAAAGAAATTCAGTAAGACTATAAGTACATAAAGAAATGCTCAACATCACTACCCATCTGTGAAATGCAAATTAAAACACTTAGATACCATCTTACTCCAGAAAGACTGGCTATCATAAGGAAATCAACCAGCAAGAAATATTGGAGAGGTTATGGGGAAAAAGGAAGCCTTCTCTACTGGTGGTGGGAGTGCAAACTGATGCAACCATTATGTGATGCAGTGTAGAGGATCACTGAAAAACTAGAACTGGAAATCCCTTTCAATGCAGCTACCCCCCTGGTGGGAATTTTTCCAGAAGAACTGAAACATCATACCATAGCGATATCTGTGCACCTATATTTATAGCAGCCTAATTTGTAATATCCAAATACTGGAAACAAGCAAAGTGCCCATCATTTCAAGAGAGGTTGAAAAAAGTTTGATATTTTTATACAATGGAATATTACTGTGCTATAAAAAATGATAAACTGGAAGACTTCATATATAAATGGATGTACATTAAACAAGGCATACATGTGTAAATATCATATAGTCTCCTAGTGTAAGAACTCTAAAGAAGAAATAAAAATGGAAGGGCATAACACAGCTGAATGGAAATCAAAGAATTATGGATTAAACAATGAAATGACTGGAAGCAGAGAAGAGAGGAAACACAGAAGAAGCAAAACTATGCACTTATGTACACATGACGAATCAGATATTGGTCCTAAGAACCTTCAAAAGGTTTTTCACATTGACAATAGCAACGTGCAACAACAAAACTATGCTTGGGATGCCTGTCATTCTGCTCTTTTAGATGTGTACTGCTTCTCATGTAAACTCAGTTACTGTTATACTGTTAACAAAAAAAAAAAAAATAAGAAGGGTATTAATTGAAAGAAAGAGACTAGGAAAAATGCTATAGGCTTGACAGGCTACAATTTTGTACTTCCTTAGATTTCTAAATTTCTGTGTAAAAATGTGTAACTGCTTTTATCACATGCTATAGAGATTTATTAGTATATCAATGATTGATGGAAAATACCAATTTCAAGCTAAGTCTAAGATGTTTGATATTCAGAAAGACAGTGATGTTAAGCTCAATTACCTATGTTATAGAGTAATAGTATCATGAAGCTTCGCTGCTGGAGGGTTGAGAATGTAAGTTAACAGACCAAAAATTGGAGAAAAAGAAGGGCTATGAGGAAAGTCAACATTTTGGCCCTAGCCCTTCAAGGTCAGTGAGGACGCTGGACATAAGAACCTGTGCTGTAACATCCTATAACTCAGTGGCATCCCAAATTTTCTGGTCAAGGAGATTATGGAACCTCAGAGGAAGGGGATAAATGAAGTGTACTGTGTCTACTGTGTCTAAGGAGAGTCACCTACAGATAAAACATTCTCTCAGGCTTTCACAAGAAGCAAACTGGTCGAGCAATGGCCAGGACTCATCCATATGACTGACACTGACAACAGTTCTACCAATGACTATACATGGTTCCAACGTTAATCCTGAGGGGATTTGACCTTGGAAGATATAAAATATGAATGTTTTGTTATAGAGGTCTTGCATTAACTTGTCCTTGATCACCCAATAGGAAAGCTTAATTACAAGGCATAAAACACAGAGCTAGATTAGTATGATGACCTGTATGAGGCTTAAATCAACAGCCTCCAACATTGACAGTTTGACCAGTAACCCAGTGCTAATGGAACATTGGATTATGTATACAACCACATCCTTTCAGTTCAAACAGAAGAATTTTTTTTCTTTTTTTTTTCTTTCCTTATCAATATTGATTAGAAAATTTATCATGTCCACACCCCATGCTCTGTATAACTACTATGAGGACAACAATATGCCATTTGTCAATTATTGTGAATATACTACTAATATATTTTGAAACTATCATATTGTAATTTCTTATTAAAAGTAATAAAACATTTTAAAAAGGATTTTACAGAAAGAAAAGCAAAAGGAACAAATAAATGAAAGCCAGGCCAAGGTAAATTAAAGCAAACAGAAAAATGAGTGAAGATGAAGAACAAATGGGAAAAGAGGCTAAGAAAATTATTAAGAAATTTAATTTTATGATTATATTTTATCTGCTTTACCTAGTTTTCTAAATTCCTGTATTTGTTACTTTTGAAATTATTATGAACTTTATTTTTAAAATTAAAAAGAGTTAGTAATGGAAGAGTCCAAGAAGGGAGCAGAAGGACAGTGGTTCTTTGGCCTGAAATTGTACTTGCTTCATGATGCTCAAGGTCACCTTATGTTTTAAGCTTTTCTCAACTACCCTCCAGTGACACACTCCAGACACTGGCACAGCTTTGCTCTGTGATGAAACATTTTCTCATTTACTTGATTTATTTTTACAAAGCATTTTCTCTCATGGTAAAAGCTGAAAGCAAGGGCTGGAGTCATCAAGGCTGTGCCTGCAAAATAAGCAGATCTTGGAATCTCAGAGTTTAGCTTGTGTTGTAGGGATTCTGTGGGGAACATACATTCATCTAACAGAGGAGAGAGGTGCAAGACAGAATAGAAAGAAACGCAAGTGTGGACCAGGTAGAGTGAAGGACATTTTATGCAGTCCTACATAAAAATTATGATTAAAAATGTATCAGAGGCAGATGATTGTGATTAATTCAGATAAATTGGTTTAACCTTCTGGTACTACACAACAATTAGTTGATCTTTTTTAATAGTGTTAATAAATGTAATTTATTAGGAGATACATATTGCATCTTATTAATGAAATATGCAGAGTACACATTTCATCAGTGTTCAGAACTCTGCCTTAACGGTGCTCACTTCTGCAGCACATGTACTGGAACTGCATGAAGGGGTTTTCTCTGCCATGGATCCTGAATAGAAGCCTACTGCTCACTTGTACTGGGTGGTGATTGTGTATGTGACAGAGGTTGATGAGAGGCAGGACATGATCCTATCATGGGAAATGTCATTGATTATATAAAAAAATATAAAAACACCATTTATGGGCAATCAACAGACACAAATTCCTGCATCTGTTACTTATGAAATTATTATAAACTTCCCATACAGGAACTGCCTGGAGAATTTTGTCACCTAGAATCTTTTCTTCCACTGTGGTGAAGTGGATGTTACATTTTTCTGGTGGAAATGTAAACTTTATTTGTTCACTCTCACCCACTTAGAAACTGACAGATCGCAGACTCAAAAGTAGGTCTGTCTGAGTCAGCGACCGTGTTTGTCCAGTTTCCCACACTGCCTGTTTGAGGGGGTGCTCCTTTATGGATGACTAATCCCCTTCTGTGGGATTTTTTTTTTTTTTTTTTGCCAAAATGTGACTTTGGTTTCCTATTTCCTGTGTCAAGTTACAAGCAATTTGTCATTCTTACAGTAACACATTTAGCTCCTCCTGTCAGCACTGTTAAAGAACCATTTTGTTGGTGTGGTTTTCTACTCCCTAAGAAACTTGTGGATTTTGTTCTACCAAGCAAGCAACTTGACACATCTTCTGTTTTCTCACAAGCTTCAGATCAAAAGCAAGCCTAGTTCTGTTTTGATTTGATTCTGCTTTTCACTAAAAATGTCTCTATATAATTTGAACAGAATGTCCAAACTTTATCATTGTATCGTTCCTGTTTTGACATGCAAATTCCTGCCACAGAATCAGTCATTCTTTTTGAAACTCATTCAACAGATTTCTTTTTAAATCAGATGGTGAAGGGGTAATGTACATAGTGCTGCTTCAGTCACTATGTTTTTGTTGTGATAAATGAGAAGTTTCTCCTTCTATGCAGTGCCTCGTGAAAAATATATTTTTAAAAGATTAAGTGGTTATGGATAATCAAGCTAGAAAGTTGATTTATTGATTTTGGACTTGCCTTCTGAGAGAGAGAGAGAGAGAGAGAGAGAGAGAGAGACAGAGACAGAGACAGACAGAGACAGAGACAGAGACAGAGACAGACAGATGGACAGACAGGTAGACAGACTTAACTGGGTATTTTCTGCAAACTACTAAGGTACAAAGGGCATTTGAATGTTAAATTTGTCTTGCACAGAGTTGATAACACACACCATACAGAACTCAAGAGATAGATTAACAAATGTGATGTGAACCCTCTTTTTGAACTAAAAGTTCATGTACCTTATTAGTGAAATAAGTGTTTGTTTACAAGCAACTAAGTTTAGTACTAAAGAGTATTTAATCATTATTCTAATGGTACATTGTTAAAGTAGCTTATTTTTTCAGAATTCTTTATATTGATATCTAGTTGAACCAAAAATTAAAATCTCATTTATCAGTGACAAACATATTAATAGGACATTGAAAGAAAATTACTGCTGTCAAAGTCTTCTTAAGATTATAAACAAATTTTCCTGGGTCACTTTGCAACCCTACATATAAAATCTTTGCAAGGAATGAAGTTGATTAAGACAATACACATACAGGATACAATGATTTCAATCAAGAAATAATCATACTACTAATTAGTATTTGTATTCCCTGAGAGGTCTGACCATGTGGAGGCCTCAAAGAAAACAATTAACATAGAATTTATTTTTCTATTAAGATCGCCTATGGAAAAGTAAAGATCCCGTATTCCCTAGAAACAGCAAAAGTAACAACAATAACAGTAATAATAAAGACACAATATAGTTATTTATTAGACTTTTCAGAAAGGCAAACTAAATGGAAGAGCACTTCAACTGGAAGTCATCTTTTACCATGAACCATAAGATCTGAGACAATATAATTTGAGCATTATTCATTGTGTACCCCTGTTAAACTCTCTCACTTCTGTTTCCTGACCTATAGCTACAGTGTAAGTTTGGAAAAGAAATGTGAACCAATCTAGCCTCAGAATATGTAAAAATCAAAATATAAAACAATTAGGAAACTTCTCTAAATTCTGGCTAAGACTAGTAAGCTAAAACTAGTCATATTCCTTCTCTCAGTTTCATCAAAAAGATAAGCTTATAAGCTGAAAAACCAAAAGCATTTGAACTGGTAAATTTGTAGGTTGCTTCTGATTTTAACAATGTTCTATTTTTCATAAAAATAAATGTGACCAAAGAGTACTTTGCTACTTACTATCTGATAAAGTGGTTGCCACAGACAACTTATTGTATCAGGGAATTCTAAAAGATTAACTCTTCAGATTGGCAGAAGTTATCTAGGCACTTCGTGCAAAGATAAGTACATTTTAAATTATTTTGCTACTTGGAGACTAGTAAAAACTAACCTACAGAGAAAGTATACTGTAGAAATAATACAGCATTCTGAAGAAGAAATATCATCTACAATAAGAATAGACTGAAGAAGGAAGCAACAATTAATAAAACTAACTACCACTTACTTCTCACTTATCATCTCATCTGATGCTCATGATAATCCTAGACTTCCTTCATTACAGTGGCAAGGATCTCAGAAACTGTAAGTCCTTTCTTCCAGGTCATACAGCCTATTGGTCGATGCTGGAAATCATATTCCAGGGGACAACTCCACTGGGGAAATACGTCAAATTTATTTGCATGTTAAAATCCCCTACATCACATGTATTTAAGCAATAAATAAGATTTGGTACGGCTGTTCTTTTTCACGATTGCTACAGGCGTTTTGTGGCATTCATGGAGGTGGCATTCTCCTGGATATTTTCTGATTTCTTAGGGTGTCTCTGTTGAATTCCTCACCAGCGTAAACTTTAAGCTTTGTAATATTCTAGAGCTCTTAGCCTTCTCCAGTTTTTCAAGCAGATGCCAGTTACATAAGCAGAATCTACAGCCATTGCTCAGCAAATTCTTTTTCAACTTTACAGCTTCAAGTACTTTCCGTGTTTCTTACTTATGGTCAATTTTGTAGAAACCATAATGTTGAATTAAATCCAGAAGAATGTTCATCCACCCCCTTGTACTTCTGTGCTAGAATAAAACTTGCAGCAGTGATACATTGGCCGTATGTTGGAGTTTCTTCTGGCAAGAAAAATATAGATAACTTTATTGGAAATATCAAGCCTATTCACCCAGATAAGTCAGCAAAATCCTTCTCCAGAGACAACTGAGTGCCTGGGAATGAAGCTTTATTTGTAATTATTTTCCAACAGTGCTATAGAAAGATACTTAACCAAGAAATGTAATGGACTTGATCCTGTTATTGTTGGTCAATGCTAATACCTCTAATAACTTTAGATATCACATAATCATTAAGACATAGTGTAAAGGAACTGTAGAAAGGATTAATGAACAAATGAAAGGTAATGTTCCACTGTTTCTTAATTATCAATCCCTTTTCCATTCATAGAAATGCCTTAGTGAAGTCTTAGAGTTAATAGTTAGGCCCATTCATAGACCAAATTGCATTATACTGATACCCCAGCATCAGGTATTACTACTATTCTCTCTTCTGTACCCTTCCCATTCATAATTCCTCATCTTATTGAACTGAATTGACGTAGCTGCTTCTCCATACTTATTATAATTACTTGGACAGCCTCTGAGAAAGTGTGTGTGTGTGTCTGTGTGTGTGTGTGTGTGTGTGTGTGTACACGCGCGCACGTGCTCACATGCATGTGTGTTCCCAGGGTGACAAGAAAGTGAAGCTTGCAATTTATGTAGAACTCCTTTCCAGAGATTTTGCTTTCCTTTTCTATAATAACACCTGACTGATAGTTCTACATCCACAATAAGAGCCTGTATTAGTTGCTTTTTACTCGTTGTTGGGACAAATATCCAACACTCAAAATGAAGGAAGGAAGGGTATATTAGCTCACAGTTACTGGAGGATTCAGTCCATATTTGGCTGGCCCAAGAATGAGTGGAGCAGGACAGAGAGCATCCATTTCATGGTGGTGAAACAGCAGCTAAAATAGTGACAGAGGGAGCCAACCAAACAGGGCAGCAGAGCAACAGCAACAGCTTGAGTCTGTCTCTCTGTCATTCTTTATACTATATTCAGGCTCTCCACCATAGGATATCCACCCTAGACCATGCCCATAGTCTCAGCCTTACTCAGAACGATAATCCCATCAGTTCTAAAACACATAATCCCAGTAAGTCATGAGACAAGTCTCAATCTATAGAAGTCCCTGCCCAATGACTACATGAAGCTTTGGGGGGACAACTAGACATAAACCATAATATTCCACCCCTGGACCCCCAAAGTCTCGCACATATCCCTTTGTACAAAAGACGTCCCAGTAGTTTCAGCATTGCTGAAAATTCCAAATCCCAAGTATCCTCCAAGATCCAAGGAAAACTCTCAATTGTGAGCCCCTTTGCAATAGAAAAGTTAAACATATCAAACATTCAAAGGCATAAGATAAACATTCCAATTCCAAAAGTTGCAAACAACAGGGTAATATAAAACATTGGGACCAACACTTGTCCAAAATCCAGCAGCATAAACATTAAATCCCATAGTTCCAACTGGAACATCTGAAACAGTCTACACTGAGTTGTGGCTTCCATGCAGCTGTCTGAGGTATTCTTGGTGGTAGTTTCCATAGCTTCTCTCTTAAGCAGGCTTTGCTCCCTCTTAGCACGATCCACATTCCTGGCTTTTCCAAACTTCTGGGGTTTCCACTGAACAGGCTTCTCACATCCAGCTTTACACATTTCCCTCTCAGGGGCACACTGCCTGGCCTCCCAGGCCTTCTTCTGAATTCGAAGTGGAAGCCTTCTTAACCTCAGAATTACCACATTTTGCATATGCCTATGTAGATAATGCCAAAGGTTGCTGCCAGCTGAAGCAGTAGCCAGACTCACTTCTCTCTTGGCTAAACGGGTCAAGGGCCTAGATCGCTGAGCCCTGACCTTGCTTCAGAAAAACATAGTCTCCATGAGGGCACCATTTTGGAAACTGGTTTGGCCGCTGCTGCCGTTCTGGTACTTCAGTATCTGTGGCTTTCTTCTCAAGGCAAAGCCTCTCTCCCTTGCAATTCTGAGGCTGCAAAGGGTGGAGAGCTGCCTCCTCTTGTAATGCCCTCAGGTCATCGTTTTGATTCTCTGGTTCCTTCCCAGCAATGTAGATCCTTTTAGCTCCATCTTTGCAGTTCACAGCTTTCCTGGTGCTTCCTTTCTGGCCAAACTCACATTTTAAATCGTTCTTCTTGGCTCTTTGCTCTTGATTTTCAACATAAATCTGGCTAAAAGCAACCAATAACAACCATGCCACCGCTCCAATAGTTGGCTGCTTTGAAATGTCTCTTGAAAGGTTAAT
Source organism: Myocastor coypus (assembly GCA_004027025.1). NCBI lineage: Eukaryota > Metazoa > Chordata > Mammalia > Rodentia > Myocastoridae > Myocastor > Myocastor coypus. Next base: position 28,657 of record PVJA010016042.1, read on the forward strand.
CAGCCGCCACGCTTAATCTCAGTCTTAGGCAAAGTCTCAGCATGAGCAAAATTCCGAAAGACTTTCAGCTAATCCATAGCACAAATCATCTGGAGTCAAATGACCAATGCTGTCCTTTTTTCCAACAGAAACCTCCTCAGCCTGGTCTTTACAGTCTAAGCTCTGACCAAAATCGCCCAAGCTGAACAGCCAAAGCCATTCAAAGCGCTTCGTTTTTAGCCGACATCTCTGAATCTTTCCTATCTCTTCCCATAAGCCATTCTCAAAAGCTTGTAATCCATATTGTCAAGTATAGTCACAGCAAGGACCCCACTTCTCTGGTACCAAATTCTGTCTTAGTTACTTTTTAGTCATTGCTGGGACAAATACCCGACACTCAAATGAAGGAAAGAAAGGTTTATTAACTCACAGTTACTGGAGGTTTCAGCCCATATTCGGCTGGCCCAAGGCTGAGTGGAGCAGGACAGAGAGCATCTAGTTCATGGCAGGGGAACAGCAGCAAAAATGGTGACAGAGACAGCCAACCAATTACAGCAGGAGAGCAACAGCAACAGCTTGAGTCTGTCTCTCTGTCACTCATATTATGTTCAGGCTCTCCACCTTAGGATATCCACCCTAGACCACACCCATAGTCTCAGCCTTACTCAGACCGATAATCCCATCAGTACTAAAACACATAATCCCAGTGAGTCATGAGTCACGTCTCAATCTATAGAAGTCCCCACCCAATGACTACATGAAGCTTTTGGGGAACAAGTAGACATAAACCATAACAGAGCCATAATAGAAGACATAGGTTACTATCATGGTTATTTATGACATTATCCCATACAGAGAGACAAAGAAAATCCCAAGACGAAGGAAAATCACTTTTAATCACACAAGGGAAGAATATGAGGAACAAAGATATGATGATGCCCAGTTATCCTGCCCTGCTGTGACTTTCTTCCTGTCCCATAAAGTGTTCACAGACACAATTTGTTTCTTTGATCATTACTTTAGCAATTGGTGGTCATTTTGGAATTTGATGGTGCTGTATGAGTGGATAGGGTTTCTCAGTAAGATACAAGACATCTTCTAAAATTTGAGTTTCAGACTAATATATAAGCAGCACCATTGTGAAGTATACATTGCCCATATTTGCCTGGGATATAGTCACATTAGCGAAAGCCTTTTTCAGTTAGCTGAGAATTGTATGTTTACTTTCTAAAACTGTCAACATATTACTTTTTTCTGTTTTTAGCCTCAGTAAGAGTATAACCTAGGGAAACAGAAACAACTAAAGATACGTAAAATAATTTTGATAATTTCAAACTGGCATTGTTTTATAGTAAAGTAAAATGTAGGAATATATTTTTGAACATGTATTTCATCTGCATTGTTTTATGTGGAACTTTTTGGCTACTGGATAAACAATTACTTGAAAGGATAATGGAGAATTAACGTAAGAGAACAGAGGTTACTTGCAATACCAATATAATGGCTATAAAAGTAACTTTTAGGAGAAATGTTGCCAAGAGGGCAGTAAGGCAGGAGAGGAGGGCTGAGAAAAATCAGGCAGAATATTTCAAAACTCCCAGAGAACACTCACTGAACGCAGGACCCAAGTGATTCCATAGGTTCCTGAGCACGGCAGCCTGAAGCACCAGAAGGAATATTTTTTTGCTGTGTTTTGTTTCATTTTTGTATTATTACAAGGTCTACAGAGTCTCATTACACAGTAATCCTGCTGTTTTCAGCTTCCCAATCACTGGGATTATAATAAGCGCAGCCACCACGGCCAGTCTCTGTCCCTGGCTTAGCATGCCCTGGTGTCAGGGCTGGTATGACACAGCACATTGGGTATCAAACCAAGATGCCAGTCGCTGTGTCTGCCTAAGCAGAGGCTCCAATATGCTGACCTATCTGACTGGCACTCAGAAGGAAAAAAATTAACCTCTCTATTGAATCTGATAGTAGTATTTGTAGAACCAATAAGAGTAAGTTTTAATTTCAGTCCTTCATTTTCATCTGCTGAGAAGTAAAGCCAATATTTCTGTAGGATAGTTTAAATCGAGCTCTGGGTCAAGTGAATTTTTGATATCATAACTGTCCCAGGAGGTTGGCTGCATGAAGTGGAAGTACTACCATTCCCTTTATGCATTTCCTTTATCTTCTCTATGTCTGTTGACCAACCTGGGCTCACCCTGTAAAAGGCGTCCCTTGTTGGTGCCTCTAATGCACAGACTTCCTCTAACCTTGCTAGATGTGTGGCCCAACACTTGGTGTAGGACACCACCAGGCTGGAACTAGTCCCCTCCCTCAGGACTTACCATCAGGTAATAGCACTGGGACTCTTCTCATTGAATAGGCACAGCCTCACTTTTTCAGCATCAACCATGCTCCATCTCCTGCTCAAGGTTCAGTTTCCTAAGAACACCGAATTGTTTCACCTAAGACCCTTTGGTTTCCATGCACATGCGATGGGTCTTGCTGCCAGTGAAGATCAGGAATGTGCAGAAGACAGTCACAGAAGCTTCTGGGGCACATTAAGCATAGAAAGAGCTCTATGGCATTGTCCTTCTGAGGGAACTCATAGAAATACATTTAAAGGCTTTCTGAGTACAGACCGCAAATCAGCATCAACATTGTCATGCTTGCCTTATTCTCAGGGCATTTTGGAAGGTCAAATATTTAATGCGTAAGAGCAAAGGTGTGCTGTTATCGCTCATTGCAATTAGATTCAGATATGCAGGAAGGAATCCATTTAGTAAAAGTATGAATCTTCTGTATGATCTTTATCAAGTAAAGATAATTTAATGATTAAGAACTGGAAGACTGCACACCACACAGTGAAGTCATAAAAACACAAGATTAAGTGAGTTTGAATTACATCAGTTTTGCAGGTGTGCATGGATTTTTCTTCATAATTTGCATCACAAGAGAATATCTTTGGAGTTAGTTTGCTCATGAAAGGACAGTAACCTTGCAGGCTACTTGCACACATAGTATGAACGTATGTAATATAAGTTCTCTCCTGAAATATATGAGGAGACTGTCTAAAATGAAGCAAAAAAAAAAAAAAACCTACGTACACACGTGTAGCACATAGAAATACATCAAACTAACAAACAAAGAACTAATAGCAAAGAAAATATATCACAGAATACAGTTAATGTTTGAGGAGGATACTGTACACATCAGAAAAGGACAGAAATATTCCTGAGAAATTAACTCTCAGGAGTTGGAAATAGTGGGACCGGGTATCACTCCACTTAGGTATTTGTTTCTGCACCACAGAACTCATATAGGACTCTGCCATAATCTCTTCAGTTACCCATTGTCATACTGAGTTGTCCCACTCCTTTGCTCTTATGGAATCTGCCCCCTCCCTGCCATTATTGTCCTGTGTTGTGTTGCGATTACATGTTTACTTTTCATCTTGTATAGATTCCTGGAAAAATGCTTGGTCAGTGTATGACGGTCTCAAAACTTACACCTTTAAGTCAGACTTCCCATAATTTTTATTGAGTACCTAATTTAAATGGATTTGTATTGATAATTTTGATTTTCAATATCTGATTATAAGATATTTGTCTTGGAGATAATCTGTCTTGAAGGTGCCTCGTCTGCTGTGATTCTTTTAATTGCTAGTGATAAGAAATCCAACTTTGCTAGATGGCAGAAATATCAAATTGGCACAAATAAAGAAGCTGGCTCAGATAATAAAAGTAGACACTGAGAATATGAATTTGTTCAGGGCTTCTTATAACAGCATCAGCTTTGGTTTTTCTCTATCCTCCGTTTATTTTTCAAGTTGAGTTTTTTTCTTTTATTGTTGCAAAAAGATAATGAGCATAGCCCTAATCTCATATCACTGAAGTAGAAAATATGCCTCTAAAAGACTCCTTATAAGGCGAGGTGCTAAATCTGATTAGATGATCAGTGTCTCTAATGCACTTCTTAAAAAACAAACCATTGTGGTCACAGAAACACTGCACATTTATTAAGAGTGAGACCTAAATAAAGCTCACAGGCTGTAGTTGTATCAGGAGGGAAGCGAATGCTGCTGAGGCAATCAGCACAATATCCTAATAGGAATAGGAAAATCGCATCTTAAATGGCATGTTCCATCAAATGCTGCGTTTCTTTGTAATTTTCAAGTTCCTTCCAAATTTCTGCAGTTGTGGGTGGTTTTCACTAATGATGTCTTACTGCCAAATATACCATATGTTGATTTTTTCCCCACATTTAAAGAAGGGAAAATGAAGAGGCCAACAGGAGCCATTTAAATCCATTCACATTCACTCTGGATTTTTCACTGCCACACAGCTGATGCGGACGTGTGTCCCCAGATTCCCTTCTGAGAGCATGCGATTGTTGTGACAAGTCCTAAGGTTAGACTAATTTTTATGATTCTGGTAGTTGTTATTTCTGAGGTCTGTGATGGTGTGGAGCTATATATAACTCTCGACCAAAAAAAAGTAATGTAATAACAACACAAATGCGTTAGTGATTCTTGCCAACATCAAATGTCCAATATTTATGATATTGTTCAGTTAAATCCCATAGTCAAATGCATTTTAAGTTTAAGTAAATATTTGACATTACCTGGTATTAAAATTTTATTTAAAATTAAATATTCTATTAGTTAAGGGCATCTAATGTGAGGATGTATTTGAAAATATATTACTGATTGTATTGACCATTCTACCTTAATGAAAGTTTGAAATTGGTTAATTCCCTGCTAATTATTTAAGCTTGACTATTTCCCATACTCAATATTTCACAGAATGTGTATTTCTATTAATATTTTGTCACTTAAACAATGTTTTAATTTTATTCTGTTATGTGCTGCAGAAATCTATTTTTTCAAGACTAAATAGTTGTATGCATATGCTATGTTTTCTTTGTTCATTTATCTGTTAGTGGACAACTAGTTTGTCTTCATATCCTGATTATTATGAATATTTCTGTAATAATACTGGATTTGTAATGTCTCTTTGAAATCTTGATTTCCATTCTTTGTGCTAAATATTTACTGGAATATTTACTTTAATATTTACTGAAATGAAGATTACTGGAATAGATGTGAAGTAATTCCATTTTATTAATTTTGTCCTTCAGTTTGTTTTTAAATTTTTAGAAAGTTTGTATAACATACTAATTATATTCCTCATAGAGTTCATACATGCACATAACACAGTAGTTCTTTTAATCTCTTGTATATACACATTCCCTCCATTGAAGAGAAATCTTGCAATATTTAAAATTAGGTATTTGATTCATACCACCTTTTTATGTATTGGGTACAGGGTCTTGCTATGCAACTCAGACTGTTAGTGATCCTCCTGTCTCAGCCTCCCCAGCACTGGAATTACAGTCATAGGCCACTACACACAATGTACATGATCAGCTCAGGGTACCTGGGATGGCTTGGCATTGCATGTGGTGCCAGGCATTGAACCCTGGTTCTTGAGCTTGTCTAAGTAGCATTTAATCCACTGAGGTGTATCGCCAGCCTCATATCACTTAATACGATCTCAAAAGACATTCATTTTCCTACATGTGACTCAAGTTTATCCTTTTTGATGGCAGAATATGCTGTCATTGTGTATAAACACCAAATACTTTAAGTCACTGAACTGTTCATGACATGGAAGCTACTCCCAAGATTTGTGCATTTCAGGAAAATTCACAGTTTTGGTAGGGGCTCTAAATTGTGCATCTCAATCAACAGTATAGAAGAGTTGCTCTATTAGTCCAGTCCAAGGCTGGGAGACGGAATGAGAGCTTGCTCTGTCTAATCCACACACAGAGCTGGTATTGCAGTACTTCCAGAAATGATGCTCCTCTCCAGGTAAATTAAAGAAAGAAAGAAAGAAAGAAAGAAAGAAAGAAAGAAAGAAAGAAAGAAAGAAAGAAAGAAAACAATTATTCAAAACCATATGCAATTTTAACTGTAGTGTAATTGTTCCTATATTATGAAGAATAAGAACATGAAGATGATTTTCATATTAAACTTTATCACATCTCATGGTACTTTCAAAAGCAGGACTCAAGACTTGAAGATCTCCCAGTGGGCCCTGCTTCCTAAAGATTCTTGTGCTTCCTGATGACACAACTCTGAAGACCAAGATTTTCACTAGGGACCCTCACGGGGTCTTCCAAAAGGCAATCACTATGCTGCAGTTTACTTTTTACACTGTTGGTCATTTGTTTTGCTCTAAAGAAACTCTTCAGTATTGCAGAGTCCCAATTGCTCTTTTTTTTTTTTTTGGTTTTGTTATGGTACTGCTTTGAACCATGAAGCCACTGCAAAAGCCAATATCATGAAGTTTTTCCTTCGTGTTTCATGTCCATAGTCTATACTTTAATGCTTTATGTATTTCTTTCATCCACTTGGTACTATTTTTCTAATTTTGCATATGGTATTATAAAATGATATAATTTAATTCTTCCTTCTACATTACACTAACCCAAATTATACTTGAATATGA
>PVJA010016043.1:0-44212 GCA_004027025.1 Myocastor coypus
TTTCAACACGCACAAGCCTTGGTTGGCCTACCGAGGAGGGGTGACATAGGCGAGCTACTGAGCTCTGCCTATTTAACCTTTTGGACCTCACTTTCTGACTCTGCCACCTATCTGTCAGACTGTTAACAAATTCCGTGAGACTAGGTCCACAGAGGCCTTCCTGGTGTCTGGCTTCAGTGAGGTGCCGCCTTCCTCTTAACTTTAGGGACCTCACTTTGAAACTAGATGCTCAGTCTGTCTTATCCAGTCAGCAAAAGGAAGCTCCATCCTGTGAGGATGATGTTAAGAAAAGAAATATATTTTGGGGCTTAACTTGGGGAGCTTGACAGTTTCCAAGCAGGAAAACACCACCACTGTGTCAAAATAAGGTTTTGTTTTGAAAAGAACAGTTAAATTTGCTTTTCATAGAGTTGGAATTGAGTCTCATTATTTCAGCAACCATCTGGCCTGGTAGTGTGTGAGCCCCTGGGAGAGAGATGATGAATGGGTCTCTGCCTCTGCATCTGAGTAGCTCCCCATGGGGGGGGGAGCCCCCATGCTAGAGCCATAGGACTGAAGCCAAGTCTGGGCCACCCACCGCCACCCTGCAGCCTGTGGGAGCTCTGGGCATGGAACATGAGTGCAGAGGCCCTGGGGAAAGGCCTGGGTGAGAGCCCTGCCTCAGCGAGGGCAGCAGCAGCCGGGCGGTCCAGGGCTCCGTTTGCTTCCATTCATTAGTGGGTGGAAGCTTGAGTGATGTGTCGTTTACCAAGGGGAACAATCTTCCTGGAAGTCCTACAAGTGCCCCAAGAGGGTTCTACACCCAGAGGGGTTCCTCAGCCCAGGAGACCAGACCTCCTGGTGGCACAGGGCACACAACACCAAATGGATTCAGTTTATTACACTTTTGGATATGTACACTACTGTAAAACATGTACATATGTAAATATAAATGTAAGCATGTGCATGTGTGTATATGCACATGTGGACAATCTATGTGCATGCACAAATATAGCCCATATGAATATATTTATAGGTGCACATGCACACACCCATGTACACACAGAGTCCTCTCACTGGATCTTTGCTAGGAGAAAAGGAGCTGGGAACTCTAGTGATCCTCACTTTGCAGACATTGGGCGATGTGCCCAGGACACACTGTTTGGTCACAGAACCGCGCTGCAAGCTGAGGCCCTCAGACCCCAGATCTCAGCATTTCAACTGCTGAGCCACATGGTGCCCCATCATTGTGGTTGCAAGGAGCTGTTTCCTCAGTGCCACAGGGTTGAGTGTGCCCGCCTATAGCACCACGTACCCAAGCGTACATGGAGCCAGCCCATGGGGTCAGCCCATGGGGTCCTCACACCTGCCCCCCCCAGGAAAGGCCCCGCTCAGGGGAGTCAGCGACATCTCTGAGGGGTTCAGCTTTGAACCTCAAGTTGCTGCCAGTGAGCCCTGGAATTGCAACTCAGGAGTGACACCTGCCTTGCGGTCCTAGGCTCTCTGCTTCCCCCACTGCTTCTCAGGTGCAGAACGGAAAGGATGGCGACATCCTCCCCAAGTGGCCTCCATCCAGCTCCAGGACAGGGAAGAATCCCACCTCCTTTGAGGGTGTTCCTGACCCTGCTCCGCTGAGCCTGGGTCTTGCTGCGTCCCCCTTACCCCACCTTCATGCCCCTCATCTCCTCCCTGTCTGGAAAGGCCCGTCCGTGTCACCACTCCCTTGTCTTCGGTACTTGTTTGTAGGCAGCCGAGGGTGCACTTGCCTGTCTCTAAGTCCCAGGGAACGGGGAAGCTTTCCCGCTCATTCATCTCCGTGCCTTCAGGACATGTAGCACAAGACCTGCCTCACAGGACATGGCTTTCTAACTTTTGAGCATAGGAAAGGTTTTTCTCAAAGTGAGGAAAAATATTGCAATTTCTAAACAATCTATTCTAGTAAAGGCACATTGCAAGAAAGGCCCCTAGAATAGCCTCCTGGTCGTCTTGACTTCGGGGCAGAGCCAGAGGCCGTGCTGTGGCAGATTGGGTGAGGACGGGGGACGGGGCACCTGAGTGCTACAATTTGGCAGAGGTTGCCCTACGCCATTTGAATTGACTCAGACACCGAGGCCACTGTGAAGAGGCTAACCATGACAGCGGACCTCCAGAATCACCTCAGAAACTAGGCGCAGCGAGGGAGCAGGCGGGCGCAGCGAGGGGGCAGGCGGCTGTGCTGGAAGGGCAGGGAGGCATCGTGAGGGCTACCTGGCAAACTGGCAAACTGGCAACGTGTCTTTTATTGCAGTATTTTTTTTAACGATATATTTATTTATTTTGACAAGAAAAGGTACTTTATTCAGTAATTTCAGGAAAATATACCATACTTTAGGATACAATTTATCAAGCTACATCTACTTTCTGTGTGGTCTTGCTACAGGAGCACTTACAGAAAAACTATGTATCTGGCTTTTCAAGAAGTTATCAAACTATTAACAGTAGACCTAAAAATATCTAGAAACAATGACAGGTCTTTTTTTTTTTTTTTTTTTTTTTTTGAGACAGGGTCTCGCTATGCAGTTGAGGCTGGCCTTGAGCTCACTTTTGTAGCCCAGGCTGGTCTCGAACTTGCACCAATCCTCCTGCCTCAGCCTCCTGAGTGCTGGGATTACAGGCATGAGCCACCATGCCCGGCTGACAGGTCTTTTTTTAAATTTCTTTTTCCTCATACACTGTATATTTTTGAACCAAGCTTTGTGCTTGAAAATCAAGTACGTGTTCAAGAAGCCAGTATCCACAGCTGGAACTCTTCTTTCTGGGCATTCCTTGATAGCTGGGGAGCCGCTCTGAAAGGGCTGTAGAAAGATCCATGTCCCAAGCAAGCAATCCATCCAAAGTCTTGTCTGGTGCTAAAAGACTTCCCCAAGTGTTGCATATCACTCCTTATGTCAACACGATTCTTACAGTATGTAAAGTAATGCTTGAAAAAAAAAAAAAAACATGCAACAAAACACAGGTGACACAGGTGGCCCCACCTCCCAGTGGAGGGGCAGGCATGGATCTGCTGTTCCTGTCCACGTGGGTGAAGGACCAGATAGGAACAGGTCCTGACCTCACTGAAGGTCAGGCCCCGAGTGACCCTCTCTTCCCTCTGGCCTTTAAAATCCAGCCCAGAACCAGGGAGATAACTCAGCAGCATACACAACTGCAAAGTCCTGAGTTTGATCTCTGGCACTGAAAAAAAAAAAAAAAAGTCCAACCCAGAATCCCATAAACATGAGGTAGCCCCTTGCTCATCACTACAAACAGGCCACTTACTAGGAATCAAAGTTGGCCTAGACAATATTTTTGGTAAAACGTTTCACCAATGGGTTTGCCTGGGTCTAGTCATGGTCATGCTCCATTAGGTAAACAGCTGTGGCCCTTCGGGAATCGTAGAGTTCTCCAATAGTTCTTATACCTAGAAGCTGTTTGTTACCCAAGTTTTTGAGAAGGAAACATTACGTGATCCACTCTTGTGTAATGTCGAGTCATTTTTGCTTGTGTGTGTAGATAAAATATACTTTTAAGTTCCACCATTCAACCTCGTCCATTCTTGAAGCTCTTGGCTTTGCCAGGCACACTGTGTTGTACTCTGTAAGGAGACACGGGCTGTTGTGTGTGTCTACAGCCATGGTGGGCAGGAAAACACCCCCCTCAGATGCCTGGGCCTTCATGCCCAGCACTCTCAGAATGTTCCCAGTTGGCAAAAGGACATTAAGGCATGCGTGGAATTAGCAGTGCTCATCTGCTACCCCTGAGATGGGCAATTCTCCTGGATTATCGAGGTCGATCTAGCTGTGTTAGTTCACTCCCATTGCCTGAGGCTGGACACTCAGTGAAGAAAAGAGGTTTATTCAGATAGTGCCACGGGGCGAGTGTGTGCAGGACAGGGCTGTGATCATATGGGGGACCAGGAGCCAGGGACACGGGTGGCAGTCCTGAGAGCTGAGTGAGTCCCTTCTAGCCATGCTCTGCCAGGCTCCACTTAGTAAAAGTCCTCCTACTCTACCTAGCAAACTTGCGACACTTGAGCCCTTGGGAGATGTACGCGATGCACAGCACCAGTGCTATTGTTTGGAAAGAAAGCGTCAAGAAAGACAGGAGAGGGAGATGAAGCAATGCATGATGGGAAGAACTCAGTCCTGCTGTTGCTGTATGGCCCCAGAGAAGAGGCCAGGGGCTGTCATGAAGATGCTTCTAGAACCCAGAGAAAGGAAGGAAACAGATACTCCCTGGGGTTCCCCAGAAGGAACCCAGCCCACCTGACACCTTGACATTCCGCGTGGGTCTTCGGACCTCCAGAACTGTAACACACTGCTTCTTCGAGGCACAAAGACTAAAAGTTATTTGTTACTGAATAGCAAGAGGAAGCCAATGCTCTGTCTTACAGGGAAATTGAGAAAACAAACTGGAATAAGGTTGGCACCTAGGAGGCGCCAAGTCTCTGCCGTGGTGGCTGCTGGTGTTACCCCACATGGGACCTTGGCACGACCTGCCTGCTGCCCATCTCCACAGTCCAGCCCTGTGGCACCCTCCTCTCACTCGACAGCTTGAGCAGCACACTCCCCCCCGCTCTCTGCACCCCTCCAGGCCCCTGCTGTTTTCCATGACCGTTTCTCTGTAGGACATCTTCTAACCTACCCCGCCTACCTGACCAGCCTTTTCTCACTCATGAAACTCTCAATGAGCTTCTGCAGTCATCAAGTCAGGACAGAATTTCTTAACTTCCCCGCCACTGCGGTGCGGCTATTTCTCCGTTGGAGGTGTAGGGCCGTCCTGAGTGCCTAGTGCATTTTCCCTCTTACCTCCCAAGCTGTGACAATCAAAAACTGTCTGTCTCCTATCATTGTCAGATATGTGCTGGAGGGCAGCATGGGCCCTGGTAGACAACGGATTAGGGGGATGTCACCCTCAGGTTCTGCCCCAAACTACAGCGGCACAGCCTTGTCACTTCCCAGAGAAACACAACCTAAACAGAAGATGTTTTGTGTCTAGCTGGGCGTAGGCCCCATGCCTCAGCACCTCAAAGTTATCTAGAATCAGAGCTAGATGACCTGGTGCCCCGACTCTCCAGAGAGTTGGGATTCAACACTTTCATGAGAGAGGAAGGGCGTGTGCCCCCCGCCCCAGGGGTGCCCAGCAATGGCCAGCGAGGAGGGCTGGCTAGGAAGCACTGAGCAGAGGCACACGTGAGTCGACCCATGCACACTGGGTCCTGGACAGGGCTGCAGTGAGGGAGAAGATGGAGCTTCAGGGAGGCGTCTCATTGCCGGCTGCCTGGGAGGGAGCATAGTGACCGACACCTCTGCACTCACTCACAAACCCAGGGACTTGTGAAGCCCTCAAGACGATGGGGCCTGCACTGGAGCCTAGGCCTTGACCTCTGAGAGCAGATCCGCAACAGATGACTGAACCTTGCTGCCTGAAAGTGGCATTCACTTGCAGTTTGGGGGGTGGGGGCAGAAGTCCAAAGTCAGAGTTGGCAGAGCACATTTCCTGAGGTCTTGGACGAACATCCTTCCCTACCAGTTCCATGATGGCTACTTTGTGAGGCACCCCCCCCCCCGTGCCCCAATTGCTCCAAGGAGAGGTTGGTGGCACCTTCCTGTGAGCACCCACCTGGGCTCCTTCCCTCCCTCAGTGAACGTTTTCCTCTCTGGCTCCCCAAGGACAGAGATTGCAGAACTGTGAACTCCAAACAGGATTACCCTAATTTCCTGGTTCTTAACACAGGTCCTGGACCATAGTAGCTGTCCAGCAGATGTGCGAGCCATCAGGGGATGATTAAGGCCTGAGAGATAGAAAAGATTTGCCCAGTCAGTGCGTACTTTCTGCCCTGGCAGGCCTTGGAGTCAACCAAATCTCAGGGTCAGATCAGGCTAATCAAAACATATTTAATAGGCACTTACTCTGTGAGAAACAAGGAAACAAACCATGGCGCACGCATAGATGCATGGTCCTTTCTGCGCACGCATACTCTGAGCACTGCAGGGGCTCAGCCTCTTGGGACCAGGTGGCCCAAGGAGACAGATGTGGTTGCAGTGCCAGGTCATTCAAGAAGAAGAGTTTTAGGAGATGTAGCCTTAGGGAGTGCATCCTCAGATAAAGCAGCCCAGGAAAACACTCTCTGGGCAGCCTGAGCGGGCGTTTACCAGTGCAAATGGAAATTGTTGCAACCCTTAGGAAAGCTATTTGGCAATCAGCATCAAGTACTTTTTAAACACTAGCATGCTTTGACCTACTAATTTTACTTACGGGGAATCTCTCTTCAACTCTAGTCTGGCTGATGTAAAAGGTTTAAGCGTCCAGATATTTAATGCAGCATTGCTCGTGAAGGCTAATCATTTTGAAAGGACTGGAAGGAGAGCGGTGGCTTAGCGGACTCCACACGTCCTTGTAAGGCACCCGGAAGCTATATTATACCCATACATAGTGCGTAGGATGGAAACCCAACAATCGTCAAAATGGTTATTTTTATAATCTTAAGAGAAAATTATAGCTTCTGGAATTGTATGACTATGTAAAGAATGTGTGCTTGTGAAACAGAAAGGGCTAGGAAGTGGTTTCCCAAGGACTTAGGGTTGAAGGGAGATTCCACGCACTTTCCTTCTTATTTTTCTATTTTGAAATTCCCTTTAATGAGTATATCAGCTCTCAAATGGAGAAAAGCGAAGGATAATTAACTTTTCTCCCTGAAGGGAAATGCTGATCGGGCATGATCTTTTCATGGGACTCCCCGGCTGGGAGCCTGGTCCCACTTCACAGCCAACGATGGGAACGCCCAGAGAGTTAACCTCTTCCTGCCTTTCTTTTTCATCTTTGAAATGGGCTCAGATGAGAATGAAGTAAGTGGGTCTATGGAGCACATACAGAAAAGGATCGCCTAGCACACGCTGAGCCCTTAAGGTAGTAGTGAAAAAAAAATAACAATTAAAAATATAAAATAAAATGAACATAACTTTTATAACCTGCGTAATTCCCCAACCTCTCTCTTTCTCCAGTGTACCAAAAACAAACTGCCAGTTCCCACCTAGTTCGAGCACTACTCTAGCCGTTCTTCATTGCCTTGTGGTTCTGAGATCACACTGACTTTCGTATCAAAGACGTATTCACACAAAAATATTGAAGACATGCCAGAGTGTCATTTAGGATGAAAATTCCAATTGGGTTTTGAGACTAACTGCATTGATTTGTGGCAGAGAACCTTAGCTTCCCTTCCATTACAGACTGGCACTCTGAGGATTTATGACTTGGTGATAACAGAAGCGTAAGGTACAAGAAAAGGTGATTTGTTCCTCAGAGGGATTGTTCCCTCTCCTGAGTACAAAGAGCACCCATAACTGGGCAGGGTGTTTATGTTCGAAAATAAATTCTGGAAACAGAGACCCAGGTCTCAGCTTAATGTCAAAGACACTGGAATGAAATCTGGGAGCAGAATACGAAAGGAGAAAACAAATCTCAGAAGAGATCCCATCAATTAGAGGCTGTTTTACAGATGTTCCGAAGCAAGACAAAGAATGCAGCGTCAGGAAATCATGTCAGTATTTTTTGAAGTCTTGGCATTCAATAAGCACACTCAGATTTCTAAAGTCTTTTTCTCACATCCTCCTACGGCTCGGAGCTCCTTCCCCGAGTGGAATCTTGTACTATTCCACCCAGTCATTCAATATGCAGTTGTGGGGAATTTCAAAGCTTCCACATTAGGGACAGAAATGGAAAGAAAAAACAAAAGAAAGAAATACAACCTGTGTATTTCAGAAAATTCAATCCTTATGAAATAATCCCACTGATTAATATAAGGGACAGTTACCAAATTTTTATCACCATGGATCAGAATACAGAGAGAGTGTGAGAGAGAGGAAAGAGAGAGGGACTGAGGGGGAGAAAATGAGAATTATAGAATCATGAGAGAGATGGGTGAGGCCAAAGTGCTCTGAGATCTAAGAGCCCCAAGAGGACATACATGCAGTGAGCTCTCTACTTTCCCTGTGCTCAGGGAGGAGAGGAACTTAGAAGTCTGAATAGCACTGTGACAGGCACAGATGGCGGGGAACATTTTGCGGAAGGAACAACTGACCTGAAGCGGGGCTTGCAGATGCGTGTGTGTTTACTCCAGACCAACCTGTGCAGGACCAGGAGGGCAAGTCACTACTACATGGGGGCTCTCTCTTGGAACAGTTGCCACAAGAATTGTTGAAATAATTCCTTAGAATCAGTTGGGTACTGAGATGAGGAAGATGTGTATATTTTCCATATTTATACATTGGTGATTTATAGTAGAGAACTTCATATTATCTCCTTTATGCAGGACCTGGTTTCCTAGGAAAAGCTCAACTGCTCACTCATTCACCTGTTCATCCATCCACCCACCCACCCACCCATCCATCCACCCACCCACCCACCCACCCACCCACCCACCCATCCATCCATCCATCTGACCCTTTATCTCCCCACTCATCCCCCAACTCATCCACTCACTCATCCATCCATGCAGTTCTCTACCCACTACTCATATATCTCTTCATACATCCACCTATATATCCACCCATCTATCCATCTAATCACTAACCTTCACATCTGTCCACTGTGACTTTTCAGAAACCTGTATCATGCCAGGATAGGATCAAGGAAGACTGATCTGATGTCTGCTTTCTTAGTGCATAACTTTCATGGGAATAAACAGATGACAAACACTTAAAGGTGCTTAGAGGATGTCCGGTGGTGATAAGGACTGTGAAATTCTATAGTAACATAGACAAGACCAGGGGAGAGGAGCTGAGAAAGAGGCGGGTGAGCAAAGAGTGGAGGATGCGAGCGGTGAGGTATGGCCTACAGATGGTGTTTCTATGTAGAAATGTGTGGAGCAGAGAGAATGTGCTCAGCATTTGCTGGGAGCAGCATGGAGGCCAGAGTGCCTGGAGCGGCATGGGTGCCAGGTGAGGTAGTAGGATGCTAGGCCAGGGAGGAAGGTGAGACTGATGACAACAGGTATCTAGAGCCTTTGGTTTTACCCTGAGGGAGCAGAAAGCTATTGCCAGGTTTCTGGCAGAGGGATGCCATGATTTGATCTATGCCTTCAGCAGACTGGCACACTGGCTGCTGCTTACAGACTCATTCTGGCTGATGAGTGGAAGGTAGGCAGGAGGAGGAACGTTCCCCTGCAGGCAGGAAGAAGACAAAGAACAGCATGCCAGTGGAACCCTGGGAAATGTGTGCCTGTACCTCTTTGGGCCAAATCAACCATGATTCTGTAATCTGGAAAGAATCAAAGCCTATTTGTCCATTCCAAGGATTCCACTATGAGATTGTGAGATCCAATACCACATTCAGGGGTGGCAGAATTGAGGAAGAACTGTGCTGATCTTCAAAGTACTCCATACCCAATGCAGACATGCTCATGGGTGACGCCTATAAAGAGGGCATCCCCAAGTGTTTCAGGAGAGAAAGCCTGGTATCTGGGTAACATCTCTGGGGCCCAGACTTGGGGAGAGCTTTGGCGGAAGCAAAGCTGACTCCTGGAGCAGGTGGGATGTGTGCTGTGCTTGATGGCCTGGTTTTTGTGATCACTCCCAGTAGCGTAGGTTGGGGCCATTATGGATGCAGGAGGAGTAGGAGGCCTTTTCAGGGAGAGTCATTAAGGTGACTTTATACATGGCTACAGAAGCTGGAAAGTTGAGCCTGAGCATTTCCTTTTAATTGTGATTAAAGAAACACACACCTAAGCTAAAATGTACCATCTTAACAACTTTGTGTCCACAGTGGTGGTGCTAAGTATGTTCACAATCTTAGGCCACCACTACCCTGAACTCTTACCATTTTGCACTGCACAGTAACTCCCTACCACCTTCACCACACAGCCTCTGGCAATCGCCATTCTCCTGCCAGCTCCAACCTTCACTACACCTTCCTAGAGGTCCAGCCTCCATTGTCTGTCATTTTGTGACCATCTCAATGTAATGTCTTCAAGGTTCATCTGTGTCATAGCTCGGATCACAATTCCCTTCTTTGTAAGACTAAATAATATTCCATTGCGTGGCTATGCCATGTTTGTTTATGCAGTCATGTGACAATGGACAGTGGGGTTGTTTTCAACATTTGGCTACTGTGAAGAATGCTGCTGCCATCCTAAGTGTACCATGCGACCATGCGAGGTGTCTCGCTTTCAGTTATCTGAGATATACACTCAGAAGTGAAGTTGCTGCCTCACACAGCAATTTCATTTGGAAGTTTTTCAGTAACTATCTGGACTAGAACTTCATGGTGCAGATCTTTGGTTGCTGAATTAAAGAATTTGGCATTTATTTTGTAGAACACAGGACAGGAATCATAAATTCTGGAAGGAGAGACATCTAACAGCTGCCTGTAGCAGGTAACCTAATGAGAGAAGTTTAGCCCAGGATACCAAAACAGAAAAGGGCTACGAATGTTAATGCCTTCTGACTCCTACCTGAAAGGAAAACTTAAGGTCCTCTCACCAGGTGGAGGATGCTGCCCTTTAGATTTCATCTTCAATACCTGCACTAACTAGGATTGCTTCCTTTTCAGCACCATCAGAGGAACTTAGAGATTGTGTTTTTATGTGGAAGCAAGATTTCTCTCTGTGCACATAAACAAGTTTTTTTTTAACACATGAGGAACTTCCCCGCCATCATGATGCATAGATCACTGGTTTCATTTCAGCGATAAAAATAGTATATGGTGCCGGGGAACTCTCCTCAGTGCTGAAAGTAGAAATTGTACTCGTGTTTCTTGACTGGCAGCTGGAACCGCAGCTATGAAGGCACGTGCGAATCATAGCCAGCCAGCTTAGCCCCAGGCACTGAATGAATCAATTTCGGCCCCGAGAGGTTCATGATCTATTTGCCAACTGGCAGGGGCTGTCAGGAACTACTCTCCAACTCGTCCCCTCCCTCATTCCCACATCCACGGAAGCCCAAATTCCTCCTGCTTCATCTGCATGCCTCCTTTCATCACAGCCTCTCACCTGGGATGAGCCACTGGTTTCTGGATGAGCCAGAACGTGGCAGCAACAGAAAATGACCCAGGCTTTCATGCAGACAGAGCTCTGCACAGGGAGTTGGTGACGCACATGTATTTCTTCTGCACTCAGGAGTAAACAGAAGCAGGCAAACCAACCCAGAGGTTAGCAGTGCTGGGAAGCTCTACATACTCCAGAGCTAAGGGGTTCTGGGGAAAGAAGCAGGGGTTAGTCACTGAATCCCAGAGCCAGGTCCTTGCAGTGGACGCTGGCGTCTAGAGGATCTGCCTATGAAGCTGGGATCGCCATGGATGTTCCTCACCAGAGTCAGGGGCTGCATGATAAAATATGGAAAAGCAACCCTGGAGGAGACGCAGCCCGCTGGAGGCATCACCCAAACAAGGGGAGCATGTCCTGGGGTCTCTCCCATTCCCACCCTCCAGGCTTCCAGCTGCAAAGCCTCCTGCACTCAAGAAGACAAGTTGCTGGAAGATGTTCTGCTCTGTGATACAAGAAAGAGGAAGCAGCAGATCTGACCACACCAGGCATGAGCGCCACGTCCTGCTCAGCACCCTGGTTACACTCTAGCCTTCTGCCCTTCCAAGTGGCACACTGCCGGGAACTGGCCCGCAATACTGTGGTCAGGACGTGACTCTCAGTTTCTCATTGTGCCCTCCCTGGCCTCAGAGGTAGGCATGGGGGCACCCTAGCTCTTTGTGCTCCCTGCTGCAGAGAGCCAGGCACGGACAGGTCCACTGGCCTAGTGACCACATCCCTGCTGTCTTCAGCTAATGCGCTTCACCCACTGGAATTTAGTTCCTGGAAGCTTGGATTCGTGTTCCTCTTCAATACATCCAGATGCGTAAGGCCAGCAGAGCCTGGCTGTCGGGGCTGCGGATGCCCATGAAAAACCGCACACCTGCAATGGGAACACGGCCTTCGTGCGCATGCTTCTGGCAGACTGAATGCATAAAGGTGGTTGCATCGTTGCACTCGTCTTTAGTAAGGTTGGTGTTTGTGGTGTAATTTACAAATGAAATAAATGGAAGTTCAGAGCTCTCATCTGGCAAGGGCATGGGGCTGCCTAAGCAGTTCCCATGTCTCCCTTCTGGCATGTGACTTAGTATCCAGGCATTTAGTGACAGATCTCCAGATTTGGAGCTTTGAGACAGACTGTGGCTCGGTGCTGGGTCCAAGCCTTGTCTCCGTTGCTAAGCCTGGCGTTACTTCTTTGAGAAATTACAAGGATTATGAAAGATGGAAATTTTGGAGCCAAACACAATAACTTCCAAGACAAACCTATGAACAATGAACTAAGCCAGAGCAGAGCGGGTCTCATCAGCCAGAGAATTAGGAGGGGAGGGGGGCATCTGCGAGCCTCCCTCTGTGACAGTGCCTCTGTTTTCTTTATTAATTGGTATAATGGGTAATTGTGACATGTGTCTTGTTACCTGTGGGGGTTCTGCTTTGTGAGAAATGTTCTTTGAAGTGCTTGCCCCAGCATTTGATATAGAGGAATTCAATTTCCGTTGTTTATTAAATAAATTAGCCAGTTACTTAGGAGAAAAACTGACTCTGCCTTATGTAGACGAAGTGATCAACTTGAAAATGTGCCTCCTTCTCTGTCCATCTGCACTACAGTAGCTGAGGCTCTCAATAGTTACATGAAGTTACATGAATGACGCAGACGGACTCTTCCACATGATGGCTTTCCTGAAACAAAATTGAACTCTATCGCTTTGCTCCTTTAAGTGTCATTTCTGTCTACTGCCTTCAGAACCTTCTGGACACCTGAGCCTTGTTCCGAGCTCCTCATGATTGCGTTCTTTGCTGCCATCTTTGCCCCCATCATCTGTTGAGGCTACTAGGATATATCCATTTGCTGTACTTACTTGATAATTTCAGAACCACAGAAACCCACTTCAAACCAGGTTAAGGAAAAAGAAAATTACTTTTAAAAATTTAGAAATTGGGTATGGCTGCTGCTTGAGGGAGGCGGGCCTTCCTTTGTGTGTCTCCAGTCTCTGTGAACTTCATTACTGCAAAATAACTTCCTTCTGCTGGGCCAGGGACAAGGCTACCAGGGCCTCCACGGGGTCATGAACCTCACTGGACCACCACACAGAGGGGTCCTTGTCTTTTGCCAGAGAAGCTTCTGATTCATTCTCCTTGAGTCATGACTATTTCCAAGAAAGTTCGGGCCATTCCTGAGTCACACGATTAATTCTGAATTAAATCTTGTAATCAGATGGATATCTCTGCACCTCCTGTGGTCTGATCTCCCCAGATAACCTTCCCCAGGACCATACTAAATGGAAGGGTTTAGTATGGAACTGAAAGACGAGAGCAGGAAATCATGATAAGGGAGGAAAACATACAACTGCCGTCCATCACCCAAACGTCCACTTTGGGACCCCTGTGTTCCTGAATGTCTTACTTCTATGGACTCATTCTGGGAAATAAAACATAGCCTCTCCTAAATTCCCCTTAAGGGCCAACCAGATAGCTCAGCAGACTAAAGCACCTGCCTAGGCAAAATGCAGGACCAGGGCTCTATCCCCAGTGCACCTTGCCAGCCCCACCCCCAGGGTGCACTGAAACAGTGGTTGAGACTGAGCGTGCGTGCCTATAAGTCCTGTGTAGTGAGACCCTGTAGTCCCTGTACTAAAATAAACTTAAAAAAAGAAATTCCTGTGACTAATGTCATCTCTCCCTGCAGTGGTTGGTTGATTGTGTGAACTTGAGAAGCTAAGAGCTTAACTAAATCCTCTTAGCAATTCAGC
Organism: Myocastor coypus; assembly: GCA_004027025.1. NCBI lineage: Eukaryota > Metazoa > Chordata > Mammalia > Rodentia > Myocastoridae > Myocastor > Myocastor coypus. Next base: position 13,762 of record PVJA010016043.1, read on the forward strand.
ATCCTAGGGTGTAGAGGCCCCACCCTAGAGCGACTCATCGCATGAAAGGAAAATGGAGAAGGCCAGAGGGCCCCGTTCTTCCTTGGAGGCGTTCCAGTCTTCGCCATCAGCTTGGATGTCATCTCCTGGCTCTAGCGCACTCTTGGCTCCTGTTTTGGATCCTTCGGCCTTCTGGTGTAGACTGGTCGGCCTTCCATTGCAGACCCATCTGCATCCTGATATGGACCTGCACAGAACACTGCTGTAGGCTCCGGACCTTGGACTGAATTCTTCCATCTCCAGGGTGCAGCCGCCCTCTGCATGCCTCCTCATCTGACTCTGTGGCCTAACACTGTAAGCTAATCTGGGAATTTCTTATGCATTCGCACATCTTGTGTTATAGTTGCACCTCTAGTAAAATCCTGACTGATACACCCCCGCTTCTGTGTTCACCCGACCCTATGCCTACTTCTATACAAGAAATGTCTTCCTCGAGTTCCCCTCCCGGCCCCTGTGTTCACTCTTGTGCACCCTTGTGCACCTATGCTCTTTGGCCTGGCACACATATGGTTCTAGATATTTCCACAACCAACAAGTGGCTTGCGTAGCAAGAGGCTCTCAGTGAAACCCTAAATACAATCTACTTTCATTCTTATTTTCAAGTTCCTTCATTTTTCTCACCGTTCATCCTCATCACCTGCACCCTAAGAGGCTACACGTAGGACACACCCATCTCAAGCGAAGATGCTGGGTGCTGGGCTGAGGAAAAAGTGTTCTTGTTTGAAAACCTTGAGCTCCACCGGCTGCCTGAAAACACAGAGCACCGGGCCCAGGGTGGCAGCAGGTGGCCTTCTGCGTACCTCAGAACCCGCTTCCGTGTGAGGCCTTGCAGAGGCGGCGGAGCTCATCTCCCATGTGGAAGTTACTCATCTTTCCAGATGACTGAGGAGTGAGTCACTGAGAGGAGGAAGCCGGTGGGGATCACGGCGCAAATGCGCGCGTCCGCACACCACGGAGGTGTGCGGTGGAGAGCCAAAGTGCTGAGGCTGTGGATTTTCAAGGGTGGCATCAGAAAGATGTGATTTAGAGCTAGTGACTCAGCCCTGCCCACTCAGTGATGTTCACAGATGTCCCTGAAGAGCTGTCGGGTGACCTGAAGTACAGACTCTGGAAGCATCTTCTTGCCAACTGCTTGCTTCTGGAAGAGGTGTGCACACCCTCTGCCCACTGCCAAGGTGTCTGTGGGGCCCAGAAATGGCAAGGAGGGTGCAGCCCAAGAGCAAGGGGTCCCACTGCACAGCTCACATCCTGATCATCCAAGTCCAACCCTGCAGGCTGAGAAAGTGTCCCCCATTCCTTGGGCCCTGGCCCAGCCCTGAGCCAGGAGACGAGAGCCTCAGAGTTGCTGTGAGGAGATACCTAAGTGCTGAAAAGTAGGTGTGCCCCTCACAGCTGGGGCCCCTCACACATCTCCCTCTCCTTGCAGCGTCCCGAGGAGCTCCACGAGAAAGACAGACTAAAAGAGAGCCAAGTATCTACTAAGCAAGGCTGAGCTTAGAGCCTGGCTTTGCCAACCTATTCATCTCTTGGGCCACCATTTTCCTCATCTCCACAGTGAGGTTACAGCACCGTTGAGGAGATGACCTGTGAGAAGATGCTCGTGGGCCTGGAGGTCCCCTAGGAACATGCATGAGAATGAGGAATGTACCCTGCGTTTGCATGGGGACGAGAGGCAAGAGCAGCCCTGCCGCCTGGCAGGGGCAATAACTGTAGTGACAACTGATGTATCCGACTTCCTGGTGGCCTCTAACATTTTGTACAGAACAGAAGCCGTTGGCATCTTAGGTAGGTGGACTCAGCTCCAGCGTGTGACCTTCTCGGAGTTGATGCCACATTCCTTGAGTTCTGAGTTTGAAAAGCAAATGTAACAGTATCAAACGTGGGCTTAATGGTGGCTGTCATGTGGGGCCTGCACCGTGCGCTGCAAGGCCGTGTGAAACGGGCCGCACCCCAAGCCACCCTCACATCACCCCGCTGGGAGGCTCTCGGGCATCCCTCCTCCCTCCGCTGCTGCAAGCGCTACGACCCAGGAGACGCACAGTTCACAGAGGCTGCAAGGGTCATCAGTGGGGCTGGGCCTGGGGGTGAGGCTGGGGCTCCAGCGCCCACCACTTCCGCACACTCCACATGTACATTTTAATTTTGAAAGACAAACAGATCGCCCTTATGTCCTGAAGAGAACCCACCTTTTTCTCCAGGACTAAGCACATAGGCTTAGAAGTGGAACCCAGGCTTTTATGGGACAGTGACAACGCCTTTGCCAGTGTTCCGGCAGTGCTTTCTGCCTTCTGTTTGTCAGATGGAAAGGGAAACCTCAGTGTTGCCATCCCCGAGGGCCGGTGGATATGGCAGGAAAGCTGGCCGGCATTGGCAGCCCGTGCAGAAGAACCTGGAATGCCAGCACTGCATTTGCATAGGAGCCCCCCACAGGGTGCTGGAGAGGGTGACCCAGGTAGCATGGGCAGCGGGGCTGGGCAGAGGTCAGTTCTTAGGAAAGTCCTGTGCGCACAAGGTGATTTGCTATGGAATTCCTGGTGGTGGGCTGCTTCAACCAAGCACTTGGTGTTTTCCCTCTGCATGGGCCCTCCTCCTGCCCACATTTCTGCCACATGAACGTGGCCCGAGGCTCTCACCCAGGGTGGCTGCCTGGTCTTGCACTGCTGGAACAGTGAGCTAAAGAAACGTCTTTCCTTAGTAAGGTGCACAGTCTCAGTGCTTGGCTACAGCAAGGAAAAGCCACGGCAGGTAGAGTCCGTTACGCTTGGGAAACCTTGATAATTACAAATCAGTCCCATCCAGTTTAAAACCAAATCTCCAAGACTCAATTTCCCCTCCTGCGTCACCCTCGAAGTGCGGATCGGCCGAGCTGAGAGAGGAGGCACTGTGCTGTCTGCCATTTCCATCTCCTCGCTAGTCACTTGTGTGTGAGGATGGGGTCCCCGCTGTGGGGTTAACGCACCCTACCTGCTCCCTCTCCTGGCTTTCGGGATGCTCTGATGTGTGTGGGGAGGGGGATAGAAACTTACACAGCCCATGTTAGTGCCCTGTTGGTGACTCACTGGTCATTGGTGGTGTCCGCTATCTGGAGATGTCCTGGTAACGACAGCACATCTACGCCCTTGTTGGCTCTGGTTATGAGGAAACACTGATATGTTGATTCATACATTCAAGTGAGACCTATCACTGCTTCCAGTTACAAGTGAGAGGCTCACCCACAAAAAGGGCTAGCGACATGTCCAAGGTCAAGTAGGACACAGATCCAGGCGACCTTGGCACCCACAGCCTCCTCTCTCGTCAGGCAGCTGACAGGAACTCGCTGACACAGGAGTTGCAGATCAGGCCCTCCCTCTCCCATCCCCATTAGTTCTTGGGAAAATGCCCCAAACCCACTGGGGTCACCCCTTGCCTGGGAGTAGCTAAGGGGGGTCATGCATGCCCAAAAACTCATGCATCTTTCAGTGTCAGGTGCTAGGCGGCTGGGGGTGACCTTCTGCGCTCCTCTGCCTCTGCTATGTTGGGGCCAAGAGTGTTACTTGACCCTCACAGGAATTCATAGAATTGTAGCTGAGAATGTGGCTGTCCATAGTAAATGCTACACATGAATGTTCAGAATAAGAGCATTAGCTGTAAACATGAGACTGGGTCCTGGCCAAGGGGCTGGGTAGAAATATCCTAAGGTGACACCCAAGAATTGCCCTAGGGCCCTCCTCTTCTTCCACCTGCCTTCAATCCTGATGCTTTGATGAAAGTGTGGAGCCTGGAGTTCCACCCCTGGGAAGAGGAGCCTGACCTGAAGGATGGCAGATGTGCTCTGGCCCCCAACGATCCCAGCTCTGCACGGGCTGCCTCCCGACTTCTTCATGGAAACAGACCACTTCCTTCTTTAGGAAAGGCTGGGTCAGCTGGGGCCAAAGATAACCCTAGCCAACAGCTTGTGTCTCTCAGCCTCATTCTTTCCCCCACAGTTCAGGTGTCAAATGTGCAGCCTGCAGGCTCACTGTTGACATCGCCTGAGCAGGGACAGAAGCCACGCCTCTGCTCTGGCAGGCAGCTCTGGTGCCTAGCTGTGGGTCCCTGGGTTCAGAGGGTGGGGACACTTCTTCCCTTCCTCATGGGCAGGCAAGGAAAATGTACAGCAACCCCCCCCCCATCCTGCTGTCTGCTCAGCATTTGTGCATGAGGGCTTTGGGCAAAGACCGACGGCAGCTGGTAGCTAGGCTAACGGCACTGCAGCTTGACCACTCCTGCACTCAGCCCAGTCCTCATTCAGATCCCGTGAGGGGCATTTCCCAGATAGGAGAGAAGATGCCTCATCTCTGTGGCTGTGACGGAGCAAAGGCAGGGAACAGTACCGGGTGGTTCTCCATGCTGCGAGGCCCTTGCTGAGGGCATCTGCTCCCGGTGCCAAGCCCATCGGCTGGTCAATGTCTACCCCCCCCCCCCGGGGTGCACCATGCTCACAGATGACTGGATGAATGGTGACGGGACCTCTGGGATGTGCTTTGGAGAAAGTGACACAACAGGGATGACTCCCGTGGGGAGTGATGAGGGAAGTCGGGGTCCTGCTTATGCGTCTGTGCTGAGGAACACTTCCATTCAGGCAAACTGGAGTCCACAGTCTAAGCGCAGTCTAAAATGTGTGAGGTGCTTCTGAGCCTGGGTTCCTGTTGGGGGTCGTGGGTGAGTCAAAGCGAAGCCACTGGATTCCGCTGCCCCAGGACCTGGGTTGGAGGACCGGTGCTTCTACTCCTGTCCAGGGACCTCGGACGAGAACTCATCGTGTTCTAAAAAATCAGTCTAGCACTTCAAAACAGTAAAGACGACTTCACTCAACACCACTGTGATGGATGTGGAAACTATCCAGCGTCAGAGGAAGAGGACTGAGCTTGACTCCAGCACAACAGGTCAGGCAGGGATTCACAGCCACTGAGCAGTCAGTGGGTGGAAAGCTGACAATAGGAGCCACCAAAAGCAGGGGACACGTGGGGGATGCTGACAGCAAGGCTTTTGGTGGAAACAACCCAACGCGTACAGCCAGGGATGAGACAGCAGTCGATCAGCTGTGGAGGTGATTGCGTATCAAGGTGGGGGAGGGGGTTCCCACTAAACTAACTCCGCAGGATTCTTGCAAAAACCGGACTTGGCAGACTAAAGACAGAGCCCAAGGCTTGATCAGGGAAAGACTTTGTCGATCTTGAGCCTGATTCTCACCTGAAGGCAGATATGATGAGCAAAGCCAGAGGGAGAGAGAGAGGGGGAAGGAGGGAGGAAGGGAGGGAGGGGACGCGGCCAGCCTGAAGCGGTGCTGCTCACGGGGCATGGTTGCTCACCCCCTCACTGCAGCTAGAAGAGCTGCGTGTCCGCAAAGGGAAAGGATTGGGGTGATAAGACTTTACCTACAAAACAAGATTCCAGCTGGAACACAGAGAGGAGGGAAGCATCTCGGTATAGACACAATGCACTGGATAGGTCCTCATGTCTGCCTGGGGCTTGCACAGGACCGGCCATGCTGCATCCTTGTCACTAGCGACTGTCTTCACCTGTGTGTGTGTGTGTGTGCATCTGTGTGTGTGTGTGTGTGTAAGAGTGTGTGTGTGAGCCTTAAGCCAGTTCTCAAGCCTTTCTGGAATAAACTGGGCATAGATATTTGCAACTACATTATCATATGTGATCTCACAGTTCTGATCTATGGGAAGTAGGGCAGGGAGGAGCAGGTCCTTGATGGTGGCACTGTGGGGTGACGGCTTTGCCGCCCTGGCAGGAGAACATGCCCAGATGACCGCAGGGCACAAGTCGCTCCTCGCCAGGCCTGAAGCAGGCCCCATCATCGTGAAACAGACAAGCAAGCACAGTAGATGGGACAGCAGGAAAGGCCCTAAGAATCAGGCAGCAGCTGGCCAGGAGCGTGCCCGGGAGCTGTGCCTGGGAGCCAGAAGGGCTCTCTTTGGAGGTAGCAAAGACAAAGAGCTGCACACCGTGGAGGACAGCAGGAGACCGGAAACGCAGAGGCAGAGGGTTATAGTAAATTGCTGACCCCTGCGTAAGGTAGGGCAGCTCCAGCTGGGCTGCAGGTCCCCATGCCGTCTTCCATGGGAGTGACTTCCCTGCGACATACTGCTATGTCTCTTGCCCCCGAGCTCTCATTTCTACCTGAGACATCATCACTATTTCATACTGTTGTTCTACCAAAAGGCACATCATGAATATTTATTCCTATGTGAGATCAAAACTTTCAGGATATTTTAAAAAAGAGATGAGGGCTCTGCTTCCATCTTTTCTGGATCAGTGGGCTATTTAATAAGATTTCAGCTTCATCACTATCATTACAATAATAACCGTATCCACATGCCTTGAGCCCAAGCCCAGCAGGAGGAAGGGGATTGTCAGACTAATGCTCCCGGCTTTTCCTTGCCACCACCTGCCTCCACCTCTTCCCTTGATTCAGATTGATTTTTATGAAGGATTTCATGCTATAGAGCGTAAATGCAGAGTTTTCTGCCGTGGGCCCAATAGAACTGGAGTCTGAGTTTTGCGCAGCAGAGCCCCTAGGAGGCCTCAGACCCATGGCTCCGAGGGGAAATGGTCATTTTATTCACCTGAAGTCCACAAAGATGCCCTGAGCCCTCCCTCTAGTCTCTAGGTCAAGCTCTGGCTTGCAGCGATGCAAGGTGGGGTTAGGCTTCACCTGTGGAGCCCCGAGGTAGAGAGCAGGCTGCTGTACCTAAAATTCACGAATTCACTCTGAAGCACCAGAGTGAGGTCTGGCCACACAACCAGGCACCACGGCCCAGTCATGCTCACGAGTTCGTTTGCCACACACCTCCTCTCCAGGTCAGTCACTCTCACCTAGTCCGGATGCGTCACCTCTCACCCGCTCCTGGCAACTTGCTTGCTGTCTGCAGTGAATAGCCCTCCTCCTGCCCGCCCGCAGGTACAGATCCCCTGCTTCCCGCCCAGAGCAGGAGTAAGGCTCTCCTGCTCTTCTTCCCTGTGGTGCCCCAGCCCTGGGAGCGCAGTTAATGCTCCAGCACTTCTGGTGAAGATGCTGTAGGGGGGCTGGGGAGATAGCTCCGTAGCCCAAGTGTCTGCCTGGAAGTGCAAGGTCATGAGTTCAAACCCCGCTCCTGCCAAAAAAAACCCAAAGATGCTGCAGGAAGGAAGTACATGGGATAAGGCTGAGAATAAGCAGTTGGATTGGGTGCCTCCGAGCAGGACAGTGCTATCAGACAACCAAGATGGGGGAAGAAGCGGTCAAGGTGGTTCTTGTCTGGAGGGGGAAAGAGAAGGCAGGGTTAGGAAATGAAGACAGTGCAGCGTCTGGGCTCCAGGAGGTCGCACTCGAAGCCTGCAGCACCTCTTGTCCGAGTTGCCAAGGTGTGGGAATTTGGTATAGGGTCTGGCTGACCCGTACAAGACCAGCATGCAACTGGGCATGCCTGGACCAACAGCACACATCGTCCCGACCAGGTGCCCTAAAGCCAGCTCCTGGGGGGTGGCGTCTCTATATCTCCTGCTCTGGCACGAGAAGACAGTTCAGGGTTACCTTGGGGATGGATCCCCGTGGGGCGAAAGTCCAGCAGCTCCAGGAGTTGATGGCTCTATTTTTCTTCAGGGTCTCACTGGAAGCCACTATTGTGGCAAAGGAAATGACACCACAGTGGCCCAGAGGATGCTGGGATGGCAGGGCCACTTCCCCTGCACACAGCACACTCTCAGAGGCCCAGACTCTTTCCTGGGGGGCACTCTGAATGTGTTTACTGCTCTGGGGGAGCCATGGCTCGCCAGACACGTCCTACAGTTGGTCACTCATGGTTCCATGAGCTTGTCTCCTGGTGAACAGAGACACATGAAAATGGACTGGGCCAGGCTGAGTCAGAGCAACCTGTGCCCTACGCCTGCATGTCCTGAGTGGCCCATCCGGGCACTCTCTTTCCTCCTCCCACGGGCCTCTCCAGCACCAGCCAGAAAACACAGAGGGCCTCTCAGAATGGCATTATGCAATGGAGGCTTGCTGCTTGGAAAAGGTACAGGAGCTTTACTGCTGTCCTGATTCCGGCACAGAAATGCTGAGGCATCCCGGGCCACTCACCAAGGTGAGCTTGGTCCGGTGACTCCTCATCAATGTCCTTGTCCTCGTCGTGTGTGTGTGTGTGTGTGTGTGTGTGTGTGTGTGTGGCAGTGGAGGGGGCACCCTACCTCTGCAGCCAGCACTGGAGGAGGCAGTCTATGTGTATGGGTCTCTACCCTCTATGCAGGGAGGCTCGCCCAGGCCGGCACACACCAAGGCACTAGTGCTTGCCTTCCTGCTTTGCTGCGGCTATCTTGAAATTATTTAAAATCTTGAGCAAGAATTGCATGTTGGCTGTGCCCTGGGCCTCACTTGCTATGCAGCCAATTCTTCTCGTACTGTGCGTCCTGTCATCCTACACAAGTTAGGACTCAGACCCTCTTGGTGCAGATGAGAAACGAGACCAGAGAAGAGAAGGTGGTCCCCGGCCCCTGCGAGGTGGTTCTCATCCTCGTCCTCATGCCCTGTAGCCCACTGTACCTGCCCCAGCACAGCCCTGCCGAGCGACTGTGCAGTGAGTGGCCACACCCGTGCCTCACTTTGCTTGTCTGCGTGTCCTCCCTAGCAGAGTGCCAGCTCCCTCCCAGTCCATAGCGCATGCGCGAGTACAAAGAATCAGAGGTTCCCCCAAGATCACAATCGTTCATTGTTAGCCTGTGATTTCTAGCGACCTTCGAGGCCCGGCGTCATGGTGCTTGAGTGCGAACTATGCGGTCGGCTGTGGTCGCTGCGTAGCGGGACAGCTCAGGACAGTGCTGGACCCGCTTTTGGGGCCACGTACAGGCAGCCTGTCCCATGAGAACTGGAGCGCTGGGCATGCCCGGTGCATGTGCGGCTTGGCGGGCACACACAGTAGGTGCTGATCGCGTTTCCCCTTTTTCTCTTAGTACACATCCGTGATGCGTAGCAGACACCTTCGTTGTGGGGAACTAATGTCTATTCATGTCGCGTCCTGATCCTTTTTACCTCCCCTTCCCTGCCCTCCCTCGCGTTTCCCCCAGCCCCTTCTTTCTATGGAGGCTTTCAGCTGATTAGATGAGACCCTAGGTTCCTCAGAGTCTAGGATTAGATGTGAATCTCTCCCCAAACACACCCCAGTAGGAGTCACATATGAGCAAATAGCTGGAAACTGTGGTCCAGCCCATGGACAGGCAAAGTGAGCAGGCCCTTGGGTGACCCCCCGGGGGGACGTGAGACTCTAGGGGTCAGAATCTTTATCTGTAACATGGCAGTCGTGGCCTCCGCCAGGGCCCAGGGGTGAGAGTCAGGTGGAAGCTCATATGCATGCATCTGGGCGCCGTGCCCGCAGCGCGGCCAGTGTGGGTAGCACTGCAGGGTGCCCAGCTCCTCCCCTCGCTCCTGTATCCTCCCTAAGGAGGGAGACGTGGGAGGGGGCAGGGACTCTGTGGGATCACCCTGAGAAGGCCGAACCTCAGCGCCCCAGGAAAGCACTGGAATCTCCGTGCGCGTCTGGAGGGGAGGCCCTCTCTGGGAACTGGCCTTGCCCTTAGTGCTCACATCTGCTGCGTCCACAGAGCCCTCGGTGTGCGCAGGGCTGGGCTGGCTGCTGTTACCATCGCCGCATTGCGTTCCCACCTGAACCCTTCCTGCAGACCCAGTGATGGGCTCACTCTACAGACTAAGGAACTGCGACTCGGAAAGGCTCAGAGACCAAGGGGCCATTGGTCCCTGGCAATGTCCCTCACAGCCCTGACAGTCTAGCACTGTGTGCCGCTCATACCTTTTGGCAGCAAACCCCACTGGGTGACACTCGGAGAGAAGGGGTCCTAAAAATAGCAGCTCTTAAAATATTAACACTCTGATGTCTTCAACAGACTCCGCATTCTAACCGGGACTCCCACATTCCTGGGAACCTCCAGGAAAGGATAACCCGCCCTCCAGGGAGCCTCCACAGGCCCTGCCAGGCCCAGCTGTGGCTGGCGTGTGCCAGGATGTGTCCCGGTCTCCTCTCCCACTGATCTGGACCCAGTGCGCCGGGGATCCCCAGCCCCACTCGCACATGCTTATGCGGTGAATCCGCAAGCGATTAACACTTCTCCCCCGGCCCCACCATGTCAGTCAACCTGAACACGCCTGGTCTCCAGACAACCTGCAGGACACGCCGCTACACCTGCAACCCCACCTGATTCCCAGAGGAACGAGGGGCAGGGCGGTCCCCAGAGCCCCACATCATAATGAGCTCATGCTGAGGTTGGAGGTGAATTCTAGAATCATCCCCCCAAGTGGGCCCAGGGTGACCGCGGTCCCTACCTGCTTAGTCTATGTTCTGGCGCTCTAACTGAATGCCACCGGCTGGGTGATTTACAGAGGATTACTGAGCTGAAGGCTCTGGAGGCTGGGGCATCTGTTTCTGGAGACTTTTTGTGTCCTAACAGGGCAGGGGTATCACATGGTAAGATTGAGTGAGCTCAGGTTTCTTTTTTTCAATATACTTCTAAAAATTATTTTACTTATTTTTGGAGTCTTTTTTTGGTTCCAAATAAATTTTTGGAATGACTTTTCCAGCTCTGTGAGGTATGTCGATGGTATTTGGATAGAAATTGCATTAAATCTGTACAACAATTTAGGGAGCATGGCCATCTTCACAATGTTGGTTCTTCTTATCCAGGAGCAGGGAATATCTTTCCATTTTCTGAGATCTTCTAAGATCTCTTTTTTTTAGAGTACTATAGTTTTCATTGAAAAGGTCTCTTTTACTTCCTTAGATTGATTCCTAAGTATTTCATTTTCTTTGGTGCTATCATAAAAGGTACTGTTTCTCTAACTTGTCTCTCAGTGTGTTATCTGTGTAGAGGAATGCCACTGACTTTTGTGTGTTGACTTTGTAACCTGCTATGTTACTGAATTTGTGTATTAATTCCAGTAGCTTTTTGGTGGAGTTCTTTGGGTCTTCTAAGTAGATTATCATGTCGTCTACAAATAATGAAAGTTTTACTTCTTCTTTACCTATTCTTATTCCTTTTATTTCTCTTTCTTGTCTAACGGCTGTAGCTAATGACTCCAGAACTATATTGAATAGAAGTGGCGATAGGGGGCATCCTTGGATCAACTCTTTTTTTATTACTTTTAATAAGAAATAACAATGAGACAGTTTCAAAACACATTCGTAGTACATCCTCAATAATTAGTACAATGCATATTGTTGCCCTTGTAGTTATTCAGAATACAGGATGCAGACATGATAATTTTTCTAATCATTATTGGTACAAAAATGTTTTCTCATAGAACCAGGAGAAAGTAGTTGTATACATAGTCCAATATTCCATAATCACAGTGGGTTATTGGCAGAACTGGCAATGTCAGAAGCTGTTGATTTAAGCCTTTTACAGCTCAGCATTGTAATCTAACTTTACGTTTTATGCCTCATGGTTAAACTTTTCCGCTGGGTGGTTAAGGGCAAGTTAAAGCAAGACCTGTATAATAAAACGTAACTTTTGTATCTCCCAAGATCAGTCAAATCCCCTCAGGTATATAATAGATATGATTCCTTGCTTCACTATTTAATATTCAAGTATTTTCTTCAAGGATTTGATTATCCTTTTATTGTATTTTGAAGAACTTTGCTTTGTTTTTTAATTTGTTGAACTCCAGTAAAACAATTTCTTCTCTAAAAAATTAATATTCTGAATATTGTTTAATTGTAATTTTTATTTTATGATTCGTACTATATTTTTAACTTACAATCTACTTATAAGTCATGGTATGATATTTTCTCCTACTATTAGAAACTTTAAAAATAAAATATATATACACATATATGTGTACAGAAGAGAGCTAGGATAGATATGCAGCTACTTTCTCTCAGTTCACTGAGAATAAAGGTTGTACTAATATTGTTTAGGCAAGATACCAGGTCTCCATCTTGTCCTCTGAATAACTACTATGAAGACAACAGTATGCACTGTAATAATTACTATAAGCATTCTACTAACTTGTTTTAAAACTGTTTCATTGCCATTTTACCTTTTTTCTCATCAAAATGAATAAAAATTAAAAATATATGATAAAAAAGAAAAAACAACTTTTTACTTTAAAATTTCACTTTCATTAGCACATATTCATAGTAAAGGTCGTACTCCGCACATGGAGCTGGGTCCATGCACAGAACATGTCTTGTTTTTTTAAGGATTACAAATGAAAGGGCGGGAAACATTGAAAGCAATACAAAATGTCATTGAATAAGTAATAGAAATTGGACAGTGGTTGTTGTATTGCATGCTATCTTCAAATTAGTCATTTAGGTTACCAAGTATATGCCTGCAAAATTGGTTAAAAATAAAGTTATAAGAAGTTAAAAAGAAGAAAAATGTAAAGCTTCAAAAGAATGTAGGCCTTTACTGCTCCTTTCAGTGGACCCGCAGAAGCCAGCAGCACAGTCACCCGGACGGTCCCGCGTGTGCACATGAATATATCTCTGCCTCTCCTTTCTTGTCCTCGCCCTCACCCCCGTGTTCCCTCCCACTGAACAGACTTTCCCTTTCACAGTGTCTGTTGTGCCTTTCAGACTTTATTTACCCTTCCAGGCCCTCGCACTAGTGAGTACGTTTGCACATGTGGGTCTGATTGATTTCACTGACCAATACGCACCCACTTACCTATAAAACCTTGCATTTATCTTTTATTATAGCTGAGTAATCATTTTTTCTCCACTTTCCCCTCTCTTCTCCCCTCTCTTACTCCTTTTCCCTTTACACCAAACCACACCAAGCAGTCCCCAAAGAGTCACCAAACACCAAGCCACACTTCTCACAGGGGGAAGGCATCACCCTGAGCTGGGTGGGCTGGGTGGGCTGGGTGGGGTGAGGGAGACCCCCGAGCTGCTGGGGAAGGTGAACTCTGCACCGGGCCTGAACGGGAGAATCACTGGGCTCACCTAGGGTAAGAATGCATCGAACCAAGTGCCTCCTTGGACAGGACTGCGAGCCAGAGCAGCCCCTGGCCTCCAGGAGATGTGCTTGGAGACAGAGGATGCGAGGGTGCAGTTGCCTTGGTAGCCACACTTACACCCAGGCCCCACGGAGGGCACAGCTTTGGGACTGAATTAAATTATTAGCTAGTGCCACCGGTGCCATTCGTCTTGGCAAAAGAGCAGAGAGTCCCGTCCCATGCATGGCAGAGATGTGTGTGGCATGGGTCACCCTGGATGCAGGGCAGAAGTGTCCTAGCCAGCCGTGTGCACATTCTAGAAGTTGCTTCCCAGCCTTCGGGTTAAGTCACGACCACTGTATCCACACAGAATGTAAGCACTTACAGCCATATCCCAGGGCACTCTTTCACTTCTGAGATTCTTTTTTTCTTAAAGCAGAATCACAGAGGCTGCCCACCAGTGTGGTGGGTACCAGAAGCCATGAAGAGAATTTACACAGCGGAGGGACAGGGTCAGCTTCATGTTTTCTAAAGCCATATGGGTCAATCGAAAAAGAAATCCAATTTACAGGGATGGGTTGTACTAAATAAAAAGCAGGTTGAAATGTGAATAAAGTGTTTTTAAAAGAATATATTTCGGGGCCAGGGAGATAGCTCAGTGGTCTAAGCTCCTGCCCGGCAAGCTCAGGAACTGGGGTTTGATCACTGGCACCACATGTCGCACTGGCCCTGGAATCCCAGGTGCACCAAGCTGGCCACCAAGACCAGTCCTGGTGGTGGTGCAGGCCTGTAATCCCAGTGCTGGGGAGGCTGAAACAGGAGGATCCCTAGGAGTCTGAGCTGCGTAGTAAGACCCAGTACCAAATACATAAACAAAGAGAAGTACATATACATGCTTCTTGACAATGACTGCTTGTTTTAGAGTTCTGAGAATCTTAATTCTTCAAGCCTTGCTCCCCAATTCACCCAATCAGAGAACATTGACTCAGAAACAGCTTAGCAGTGGTCAGACCTCTGTGAGCATTTGCTCCCCAATAAGTTTCAAGGGGACCCTAGCACATTGCTGACCTTCTGGGAACGGTTCTCTTCACCCCTACAGTACTTGCCTCTGAACGCTGTGTCAGGGTTAAGAGGTGCGACCTACATGGTGTCGCTGCAGCACGCAGCACCCATCGGCCCGCTACGCACCATCAGCTGTGCTTCACGCGGCACCCAGGAGGTGCAAGCTGTGGTCAGCCGTGAGCATCCCCGGTACCCCAGGAATGTGGAAGCGCCTGTCTGTGCTCCCTGCCCTGTCCCTGCGGACCGTGGGCACAGGGGAGGGAGGAGAGGAAGAAGCGAGGCCCACAGAGCAGAGCGTGACGCTGCCCGCGGTCCTGACCGTTACTCAGTCTCCATCAGAAGCACACATGCCGAGGTGGTGAAGTCCAAAGCCCGGGAGCCAGCTTCACTAGCTTAGGCCTCGTTAGCTTGTGCCATTCTAGCTGACCAAGCCAAGGGCATCTCGAGAATCACTCCCAGTGCCCCACTGAATGCATCTGGCCACCTCCCTTAGAGTCCAGGCTCTTGGCTGGACCCCAGTGGTGACAGGTGTCCGCCTCTTCAGACCACAACATCAGCCCTGGCCCCTGGGCCAGTCACCGTCACAAGAAGCATCTCAGTGGTCCCTCACCAACCCCCAGGGTAGGTGCTTTTGTCCAACCTGCAGCCCAGGCTCAGGGAGCTGTGAGCTCTTGTCCCCAGGGTTTGATGAATCTTTATGGCTGCAGGATATTGCCATCATGGAATCCAAGAAGCCCCCACAAGGGACACTGGCAGACCTGTTCTCAGGGCTCTCCCTGGCACCTGCTTTGAAAGTAGCCTCGTCGATGGCTTATGCTGGGCTTGATTTGGAGTGAGGGATAGAACCAGGTTGCACGGTCTCTCTTGTTTCCGTTGTTGCAGCGTCAGCCTGCCCAGCTCTGAGTTATGTCCTCAGGTAGCATCGCCGCCACCTCCTCCATCCATGAGGGTCTGCAGCGCCCTTTCCAGATGCAGGAGCCCTGGCTTCCGGCAAGATGATACTGGAGGCCTGAGATAGGATCAGTGTGGAAAACGGGGCTGGAGGAGATGGTCGCAAAGCGACTGACGGAACAGCTCTGGTGGGACGCTCTGCCCGAGCAAAGGCTCTTATTTGGGTGACTCCGGGGCCTCCGCTCCTCACGGGTCTCCGTGGGAGTCAGCCCCAGAGGCTCCAGGAGGGCAGCCTCGTTTACTCGGCTGGGCATTCAAGACACTGCCGGAGCTCTCTCAGGCACCTCTGGGAGTTGCCAGGGCTGTCCCTGCTCGTCCCTTCTCCCTGCCTCTCATACCCAGAGCTGAGCTTAGCGTAGTGCCAGTGCCATCACCTCCAGTACTGTCCCTGGGCAGAAGCTTCTCTCCTGCCCATCTTCAAGATAAAGAAGATGAAGTGGGGCAGACTGACGCACACTTGTAACCCCAGCACTCAGGAGGCTGAGGCAGGAGGATGGTCAGGAGTTTGAGGCCAGCCTGAGATATATAATGAATTCAAGGTCAGCCTGAACTGCATAGCCAAACCTTGTCTAAAAATAAAAATTAAAAAAAAAAAGAGCTTTTGGAAATAGAGTCATAAATGAAGCTCAGAAAGAGTTGCCCAAGTACATTTGGTTAGTAACTGTTCTCTCTTGCTGCTTAAATAATTACCACGACCATGACAACGTCCTCTAGTCAGGCGCGCAAGCCCCAGTCTCCTGGGAACTCGGCCTGAAGGGTCCCCAGTTTGTGAACCACATGCCCCTCTTTCCTCCAAGCTCTCCCAGTGCTTGGCCAAATTCGTCCTTGTGGCTGTAGGACTAAGTGCCACTACCCACTGGCTAGAGGCCACACTCAACTAGAGGCAGCGTGGGTCCCTGGCCCAGGGCCCACTCTGTTGTGGCAGCTCAGTCCTCCAGCCTCCAGTCGGCCATGTGGATGGAGTTCCATGTGGAGTAGCAGGGTCACAGATGTGACATCTCATCAGCGTCACCATGGGGTGCTGCTGGAGTGGGCTGCATGCATGCCACTGGCCATTTCTCCTCTTGGCCATCGGCTTCCTGCTCTGCAAAATGAGAGCCTGCCCCCCAGTTGTGCAGACCCCGCTCAGCCTGGCCTTGAAGAACTTGGCAGGACCCCCTCTTCAGAGAGGGCTCCCACAGCAGCCAAGCTCCTGAGTTGCTCCAAAGGGCCATGAGGGCAAAGTCCAAGTGTGGGTAGGGCCATTGTCCTCAGGGTGCTCTTGGGGACAGTCGCCCCTGCCCTCCTCAGCTTGCTCCTTGGCTGCTTTTCTCTGAGCTCTGCCCTGTCTCCACTCGGCTGCCTTCTCCCCCAAGCCTGTGCCCCAGTCTGCATTTCCCTTTTGCTGGGAAAACCCAAGTCATTGGGTTGGGGGCCTGCCCTGAATCCGGGATACTTTCATCTTCCCATTCTTAACTAATTACCCTTCCGAAGACTCCATTGAAAACAAGGCCCTATTCTGAAGTTACAGGGGACTCTGGGGGGACCCAGTGTACACCCCAGAGAACACTCTGGGGTCTCTCCTCCAGCCAGCCACCTCTCCCACTCCCAAAGTCTTGGAGCCTGAACCAAGAAGGTATCTTGGGGCTCACACTCCCTTGGCCACAGCCACCACCTCCCCTATCTCTGCCCTGCAAACGAGATCACCCTCACCCCACAATGCCGTAAAAGATGAGCTTGACACTAGCTGCTGCTTTTATTCTCCCTGTGGGGAGCTGTCCTGCTCGGGAGAGGCTTGCAGGGGCACCGGGCTCCTCCTCTTGCTCTGCCTGTGTCCCTTCTCGGGTCCCTGCCTCCGAGGGACTCTCTGGCCATCAACACACAGCATCTTTGTTTGCAGAAGGTGATTGGTGCACTTGGCAGCGGGGGCTCCTTACTGATGCTCAGTGGAGTCCTGGGCTCAACGAGTCATGATGAGACGAAAAGTTGAAACATACAGGCTGTCTCTTTCCTCCCCAGGAAGACGGCGTTCGGCCTTATTACAGACAAGCTCAGTGTGTTCTCAGGCAGGATGAATATTTGATAAACTCTGGGTGATTGCTCTTTATTGCCTGGAAAGCTGTCATTAGTCTCACTTGCGTTGGCATTTATTATGAATGAGTGCGTGCAGCGCGGGTCTACGATCCATGTCTCAACATAGAGCTTTGGCAAGGGCACGCACACAGCCAGGTCAGGGCAGAGCCTGTCGTGTGTCTCTTTCCCTCTCCGTGCTGGCCTATGCTCTGCCTTCCCCCACAGTGGCCAGCATTGCACGTCATGCTGGTGGGCAGAGAGCAAAGCCACAACCTCTGAAAGCGCCACTTGAGACGCTGGGCATGGTGGCCCACACTTGTAGCCTCAGTACTCCAGGAGGCTGGGGCAGGGGGTTTCCTAAATTGAAGTCCAGCCAGGGCAACTTAGCAACTTATTAAGACCCTGTCTCAAAATAAAATATTAAAAAAGGGTTGTGCTGTAGCTCAGTACAAAGGCCCTGAGGTTCAACCCTTAATATTGAGGAAAAAAAAAAAAATTAAGCCCTTGTGGAAAGTGGAAGCCTGGTGCTGCAGTAGTGACATGGGGTTCTGATGTCACCACATAGATTGCTATGTGAAATGATCACCACAAAGGGCCAGAGAGAAAACTTCAGGGCTCTACGGCTACATCTGCCCCTGCAGTATATTCCTTTCGGGTGTGTGTGTGTGTGTGTTACTTTGTTTTTACACCTTTTAAAGATATAAAAACAATCTAAGCTTCAGAGCACAAATGCAAACCAGACCCAGTTGTGGACTGGGCAGGCCCCCAAGTTCTAGCCTCTGAGTCTGAGTCCCTGTCCCTGCCAGGCAGGAATGTCCCCAGCTGACTGACACAGACCACACACGCCATCCAATCTCCACGAGAGTTTTTTGGATACTTACAAGAGAGGTCCTTAGAAGAACAAGAGTCAATCTGCTTGCAGCGCCAAGCCAGAACAAGAAGTGAGGATCTCTCTCCAGGGCCCAGTTAGCACGCCAACTCCCCCGCCTCGCTGGAGAGCTCCAGAGGTGGGCAGCAGGGCGCCGCAGCCCAGCCTGGGATCATCACATCGCCCGCTTCTCTGTTTTCTTTTCTAGGGACATCAAGCCAGACAACATCCTGCTGGACGAGCATGGTAAGCCGGGGGGCTCCCTGGGGACACTGCTGTGGAACGCGTGGGTGCTGGTCAGCAGAAGGCTGGAGGCAAGCGCTGGCATGCAGAGCCTTCCGCTGTTCCAGTCCTGGTGGGTGGGCAGCAGTGCCCGTCCTGGGCTGTGTACCTGCCTGGTAAGTAAAATGGAGCCTTTTGGTGGTCTGGACTCTGTTCATCTCCTGCTTTGGGGACAACAGGGTGCAGTGGGGACAAGTGTGGGAACCTGTGACTGGAACCACTCACCTCTCTGCTCCTCAGTGTCATGGGGGAGAAGTGGTTCCCACTTCTGGGCCTCCTGGACCCCTTCTCAGGTCGGCTTGGAGGTCTGGGTGGGCCTGAGACATGGAGTCTCCACTGCTGCCCTATGAGGGTGACATGCATCCTCTGAAGACCCCATCATAGGCACCAGGTGCCATGTCTGCCCTTGGGAAAGTCCCAGGCAGCCCTGTTCTACCTGACAGAGCTACCCCTCTGGTTCCTGTAGATTCTGGAGTTCCGTGGTTTGGCTGTACCCTGGGGACCATGGCAGCCATGAAAGAATAAATGTCCCCCTGTAGTTTGGGGCAGTCACTGGAGCTAGTGGGTGGAAAAAATAGTCCAAGGCGAGCATATCATACCCATCTGTGACCAGGTGTGTTGCCTGCCAGGGCCACCATAGTAAGGTCACAGGGCCTGGGAACCTGAGGCTCAATGCACAAACGCCCGCTTCTGGCATATCTAAGATTTAGAAGCCAGCGAGGGGCGTCTTTCCTGTGTCCTCACATGGGTTCCTCTGTGTGATGTGTAATTTAATCTCTCTTTCAAAAGGCTCCAGGCAAACAGGATCAGGGCTGCCCACTGTGAGCTCCTCTTAATCCTTCCATTAAACACCTCATCTTCAGGTACGCTCCTTCTCAAGGAGCTGGGAGCCCGGAACCTGCATCCCCAAACACCAGTGTGGCAGAGAGGAAACACCCGAGGCACAACAGAGGGCAGGATCAGGGCGTGGGGGGGCTGGTCTGGCCCCCAGCAGGCTCCCCAGGGCTGGCTCGGGTCTCGATGGGGCCAGAGAGCAAGGGCACTCCAGCTGCGGCCCGGCCGGGTCTCCTAAGGCTCTGCCCAGCCCAGTTGGGCACTTGGTGGACCAGGAAGGCTTCCTGAAGACCATTTCTTTCTGCCAACGGCTCCAGCTATCATTTCCAAACCTTCCCCTGCAGATAAAACC
The DNA here is from genome assembly GCA_004027025.1 of Myocastor coypus. Lineage (NCBI taxonomy): Eukaryota > Metazoa > Chordata > Mammalia > Rodentia > Myocastoridae > Myocastor > Myocastor coypus. Next base: position 33,157 of record PVJA010016043.1, read on the forward strand.
CACCCAGGTATTGTCCCCAAAGCCAGCTAGGGATTCACGTGGGTTAGAGGTCAGGTGAAAACCCATACCTGCACTCTTCAAGCTGGTGGCTACAGGAGGAATGTGACAACTTTTAGGCCCCTCCGTAAGAATTTAATGATATGCATCTCTGGTCCCTCCCTCGGGGCGCTCTCCATTGAGGGAAGCGCAGGCATTCCCAGTGGGTCACACCTGCATGGGTCTTGGGCTCACTCGCCCTGGCATCCACCGCCTGCAGGACTTGCTCTCCAAGGTGATGTCCCCCACAGGGGACTCCCTGCTGCTGCTTAGAGGCCCTGCCATTGGGCTTCTTGGAGTTGCCACAGAGAACAAGCTGCTGAGCCTGTTTCCAGAGAAATAAAAGCATTAGCTATGAAGCATGATCAAAATATACAGTGAATGTTTAAATTTTAGAAGTACATTACAGTAGAAGACACGTTGTCCAGCAAGCCCCTCCCTCTCAGCTCAGACACACTCCTCCCACTGTTGCTGCCAGGCCCCGCGGCGGGTCTGCAAGTCCTCTTTCCTGGGTATCTTTACAAGGTGGGAGCAAAAAAGACAGCGAGCCTGCTGCCCAGTGCCGCCCAACAGAAACCCGATGCTGTGCCCTCGTCTTCCCCGTTCCCTGGAACTGGCACTGTGTGACTTCCGGCCCTTCCTTGAAGTCAACATGATCATGAAAGACAAGTGCTGCAGATGGACTCGCGGGAAGGAGAACTCCAGAACTGCTGCCGAAAGTGGAAGAGCAAGGGGATGAGGGTGTCTGGAGCAAAGATGAGGACTTGCAAGAGGGGTCACCACAGTGCATCCTTCGTTACAATATAGCTTTTCTTAAGCATTCCCTGCACCATTGGTCATGCCTCCTAAATGCACTGAAGTTTTATCGTCGTGCTCAGACTGCTGGTTACAGGAAATCCCCACACCCGCACAGCCTCCTCTGCTCTGGTGTCTGCCTAGCTTCCTGATCTTTCAGGGCAGGTGTCCAGCCTCGGGATAGACACGAGCAACACCCTGTCATCTCCAGGTCGTGGGGTGAAGGGCTCCAACTGGGCCCCGCCAAGCTGGGTTTGCTCCCAGTGTGCAGGTCGTCTTGAGTGGGGAGGTGGCTCTGCCTGTTCTAGCTAGACTCCCCGGCATGCCCAGGGCTCCGCTGGCTGTCCTTGGGCCCTGGGCCTCCTGACTCTAATCTGGAACTTGCCTGGCGGGCTTTGTCCTTGCCATACAAGAGCAAGAGCAGGGACAGCCGTGTCACACCACTGGCCACATTCCAGTTTACACAGCAAGCTACATGACCAAATCCAAACTCAGAAGTGAGCACTGCAGAGTTCCAAGGTCTCCAAGATGACCCAGAAAGGGACAAGTGCTAAGGGGACACATACAGATGCTGCCCAAGAGTGCTAGTAGAAGACGCTGATGGAGACTGCCCGGACCCTGGCACAGGGCCGCTGGGCCTTTTCCCATGGAGTTCTGGGCTGCACAGGAGACCAGCAGAGAGGCAAGTCAGTGCACAGGGGGAGCTTTGCAGTGGGCCCTGGGGCTCCAGTTGAAAGCTCACTGAGGGAGATCACACAGGAGCCTATACCCATGCCCTTCCCTATTCCAGAAATAGTCTCTGCCTTGGGGTGGCACAGGTGCCTCCGCCAGCCTTGTGCCTGCAATGCAGGATGCCCTTCCTGTTGCCCAGGAGCCCAGGCTCTGGGTGATGACCCCCAGCATGCCTGCCTGTCACCCGCTGAGCATCAGCGGGTTCCACCAGGACTGCTCAGCTCTCCCTCAGCCATCTTTGGGGGAGGGGGCACTGGCACTTTTACAGTTCCCAGGTCATGCTAAAGCCTACTCCAGGGCTGAGACAGGGACAAAAACCCAGACACGGTGTGTGTGGCCCAGCAGGACCACTGCCAGGCACTGGGAGAGCTGAAGGTGTGGAGGCTGGGGACGTGGGAAAGGGGCGCTTCTGGGAGAGACTGTCCCATGTTGGACCCTGAGCCCTGGGGGTCTGCAGAGCCTCACCAAAGCCCAGTCTCTGCCTACAGCCTGCTGCGGAGGCACTGTGGGGTCACCAGCTGACCACGATCTGGAGAGCTGGTAGTGCAGGGACTGCACCTATACAGCGTGTCCGTTCCTCTCCATGTATAGCACTTGGAGTTCTGCTGCTCTGGGGCTGGGATCCTGCTGACCCCGCCCAGGCCTAGCCAGAGGGGGAAGCAGCTCCCACAGGGCATGCTCTTTGGCCACAAGCCAGCTCACTCAGAGCCGTCCCCTCAGAGCAGCTGTAGCTGGCTCCATACTTTGGGACATAGTGTGCACACGTACCCTGACCCCCTATGCTGAAACTGTCCCAATCAGCCGTCCCACAGCTACCTAGCAACAGGCCCCATTCTTCCCTGCAGAAACCACACTGCAGCGCCTCCTGTCCTGACCCTCCTCCTCAGCTCCCCATGTGGGCCTTCTCAGCACAGTCCGTCCATTTGCAAACCACCATAACAAACCACCTTTCCAATGGCAACTGGCTCTGGGTCTGTTACACACACACACACACACACACACACACACACACGCTCATTTCCTATTAATGCCCTAGATTTCAAGATGCTTATTAACTGGCTCATCTCACAGGTGTGGCCCCTCCATCTGTCTTTAGCACATGTGGTGATAAATTTGATGACCATGCCCTGGAACAGCCATGGCCAGCAGCACGACTCCCCTCCTCCTCCCCTGTCAAAACATTTTATGTGCTGTTCCCCGGCAGGCCAACAGGATGAGACTCCAGGAAATTGTAAAACTGGCTGTGTGTTGTTGATAGCGATCAGATCCAGGGAGCGCAACAGCAAAAGCGGGGTGGGCAGCCCCTGAGAAGTGGGGCAGGAGTGCTTCCTCCGCGCCTCAGGAGCCCCTGGTGAGCACAGTCAGCCTAGGCAGGGTCCCTGAGTGTGAGGGAAAGGTACAGAGGTGGGCTGAAGCCCCCTAGGGGACGCTGGGCAGCTGGAGGGCTGGTGGGAAGGGATTCCACCTGCGTGCTGTGCGGGGCACCGTGTTGGGGCCCTACAGACCCTGTATGTGGGGCTCTGCTGCCCCCGTGGCCAGCCCTGTGCTCCCTGGAGTTACCCTGACAAAGCCTCACCCACCGAAGGCTGAAGCAGCAGCAGTGTACCTTCTTGCTGTCCAGAAGCCCTGAGTTGGGGCTTGGCAGGACCTGCTCCTTCTGGCGGCCAGACCCCTCTGCTGGCTTCCTGTGGCTCCCCAGCATGTGTGAGTGTACATCCAGTATTGATACCACGTCCTCTCTGAGTGCAGCGCTGTGGCCAGGTTCCCCTTTGTTCCAAGGTCACTGGTCACCGGTCAGACCAGATTAGGGGGCCACGCTATTCCAGTATGACCCCATCTTAACCCAGAACATCTGCTGCCTTGGTGTCTGTCCAGCAATCTAGTCCAGTGACATTGGGAGCCACATGAGTCGGGAAAAGGTGAGCGGAGCTCAGACTGTTCTCGAAGGTCCTTGGAGACTGGTGGTCTCCCTGGGGCCTCAGATAGCCTGCAAATAGGGGTAGGCTTTATGGGATGACAGTGTGTCCAGGGAGAGCACTGGAAGGCGTGGGGACAACGAAGTGGCTCACGGCTCCCTGCAGCGTGGGCTCATTCAGCTTCCGTCCTGCGCTGTTCCCCTCTGAACCAGGGCCACCTGGAGCAGGCCGGTTGTTCTCCAGGGGCCCTGTGTCCCTATCTTGTAGCCAGGGCACAGGCAGAAGCCCAGCCTAGCAGAACAGAAAGAATCTCAGGGTCCCTTCAGCCTTTATCAGACAAAGGCTTGCGCTGCAAGCAGCCGGTGCCCCTGCAGCCGGAAGCCCGGAGAAGCTGTGCTCGGCTTGCGTGTGGCATCTGACTGGATTTCGTTTCCTTTTTGCTGTGGTTCTGCGATAAGCCTGCCGTGATCTCCGTGAAGATAAGCGGGAGGGAAAAAGGAGCTCTGCGCGCTCCCGGGGGAGGATGGGCACCAGCGCTGCGGGCCGCGCAGAGGCCTTGGAAGCACAGTTATTTTTAGCAGTGCAGGGAAGCTGGGAACACCGCAACCATGGCAAGACAGCTGGGGACACAGCTCCGGGCGTCCCCTCCCTCAGGCGGGCTTCCAGCTCCTTAGTCTCTCCTGACCGCGGGCTCAGGCATGATGTGGGCCCTGTCCCACAGCTGAGATGCAGTGGACATTCAAGTGAGACAGCCCCCAAATTCAAGTGTGACGTCAGAGGGGGCTGAGGCAGCAGGCTGCTGCCCACAGGTGGCCCGGCCTGGCTCCTGCTCTGCTCTGCTCCTCCAGGGGGCGCTGTTTCTGTGCCGGCCTGACAGGCTCCCAGGGAGTCCTGGCAGCCACCGCAGCACCTTCCAGAGAGCAGATCTGGAAGGGATCCGCTTCACCTGAGCAAGGCCAGCCACTCAGGGCTGGCTGTCCCCTTGAAATGAGCCTCGTCCTCTCCCCAGCTGTGGCCTGCTAGGTCCCAGAGAAGCAGCCGTCTCAGGCCCTCACCCATTTGTTGAATATCTCTTCACAGGATCTATCAGGGAAAGGAAGGCGCTCAGGGGACCGGGATCGCACGGGGTGCATCTACGGGGCAGGGGGTGCTTGCTCCCAGGTCTGCAGGGAGGCTGCCAGTCCAGCCTACAGGGAAGTTACCCTCTTCTGGGGTATCATGAACTGATTTGGGGCATCGATAATTGCAGCCCCGATGAAAGTGTGGGACTTCACCTTCCATCCTCCTCCCCCAATCCCACGACGTCCATAACTGGGCAGTGTCCGGCAGAGGCAGGTCCAGCCCTGCACCCCACCACCAGCACAGAGAGTAGGGGCTCAGCAAAGAATTCCTGCACAGATGGAAAGGAGAGCGGCTCTCTCAGTCCCACAGTGCCATCATCTTCATGCTCAGCCAGTAGCCCAAGTTCCAGCTGCCTGTGGTACCAACACGGACAGTGCCCTGGATGATTATAAACGTCACAGAAAGAAAGCCTGGGTCCAACCATCTGAAAAAGTAATTGCAGTGCTGGGGAGACTGAAAACAGGAGGACCACTATGAGTCTGAGCGGTATAGTGAGGCCCTGTACCAAACATAAATGAAAATTAATGAGTTAAATAAAGGAGAATATGTAAAATCTTAGGGTGAAGGCCTCTAGAAACTAGAAAGTTCTAAAAAAATAGCACCCAGAAACTATAAAATTAATATGTTGTTTGCATTTTGTGAGCTTTATGGTGAAAGGCACTGTAGACTAAGTTAAAGGAATAGCACCAGGCTGAGAGAAAGAAAAAGCTACGTGTGTCTTACAGAAAAGGATCTGGCTAAGGTCCCAGATGGGGACTCTGTGGTAAATGCCAACAGCCTGAAATGCGACAGCTCCTCGGCAGAGGCACGGCCCCACACTCCTGCTAGTCAAAGTTTGAGAGGGGCGCACGTATTCTGTGTGTAGCACCGTAAACTGCAACTTCAGGGAATACAATCTGTACACTCCTGGTCCCAGCAACCCCACTTCTGGGACTTGTCCAGCTGGAGTCAAAGAACCGTGACCTAGAGACACATCTGAGAGTGGCTGTTGCCTGAAATGGGACACAGCCATACAGTGGAATGCCTCGCAAGTTCAAGTCCACCAGTTCCTACCTGAAACTCTTGGTGGCGTGTGTGTTTGCACTGCTCAGCATTCTTCAGATGTAGGGTCATTTACATGAAATCCTCCTGTGATGCTGGTAGTGAACTTAGGTGGATGAGAGCCGGATCGAGTTCAGTGGTCGGGTTCAGTGCTCAGCGATGGGAAGTTTGACTTGGCTCTCATCGAGTTCGGTTTGTGACTAGAATCAGGGAGAGAATTGAGCTCGTGAGCCCAGGTACCTTTGTGCATCACGATGATGATGAAAAGCAGTGTGTGTCTAACGTACAGTGTGTAGTAATAGCTTAAAATAATCCATAGCCTATCGTACAGCACCCCGAAGAGATTGGGAGTGTACCATGTAATGGAAAAATGCATTGAGCTCTAAGGCAAAGCGTAAAAAATAAAACTTCTTCAAAACTTATCCCCAAATAAATAGTAAGGGAAACGGACTTAGAATAAATGAAGATGAGAGCATCTGGGTAGGGTTCATCCTCAGAGAGCTGGGCTGGAGGCTTGGTGGAAGCGTTAGAGGCACTGGAGCCTGTGGAATGTGGGGTCCAGCCGTGGGCAGTGAGGTCAGTGGGGGTGTCACCCCCGAGAGGTGCTCTTTGTCAGGGCACCGGCTCTCACGAGAGCGACCATGACCCAACAGCAGGGGTGTGCTCTGTGCCGCTTCTGGCTTCCTGTCTCATCGCATGGTCTTGCCCTGCAGCCTGTGCTTCTGCCAGGAGCCCAGACCCCGTGTGACACAGCCAGGGCCCCTCTCCAGGCTAGTAGAGATGTGATCACCTGTTCCTGGAGTTTGGCTTCCAAAACTGTAAGCTAAATAAGCCTCTTTTTTGTATACTGATGCAGTTTCAGGGCTTTTGTAAAGCCGTGGAAAATGTGCTCGCACGGTGTGGGGAAGGCTGGCAAGGGAGATCACGAAAAGGACTCTAAGCCATGCTCTGTGCCCCTCGACTCAGCAAAGAGCTGCGCCTTCCGTGACGCAGGTGCTAAATGTCCTAAGGGGAGGGACAAATGAAAGGAGACCAAATGGCAGCCAGCCTCGGAGCCTCAGAGCCACCCCACGCTGCCACCGCTGCGAGGGCTGTGTGCGGCCTGGGCTGCAGCAAGGCTCTGCCTGAGGGTTAGCATAGAGGAGGCAACGTGAGGAGGTGCCTGGCGGACTGGGCCTGGCTGGAGGGACGGGCTTTGAGCCATGCCTTGGCAGGATATTGACGCTTCGGGCAGAGCCTTCTGCCCCCCAGCAGATGCCGGCCCTGCAGCAGCACCTGGGCAATATTACAGATCTTTATTACACCGAAGCCTCACTGTCATAAGCACCTGGGGCCCTGGGCCAGGGCCCAGCGCAGCCACTGCACACACTTCAGGCTGGCAGCTGAGCCCACGATGCAGGGTGTGCATGGACACCTGGGGGCTTTGCCATGTACCCTGGCTGCTCACATGGGGCACACCTCAAGGCCCTCCCCGGGCATCCCTGTCATACCTGCTGCAGTCGATGTCCTTCTGTCTCTTGGGGGTGCCCTCTAAGTCCACCAATTTTCTGTATACCACCTACCTACAAGATGTGATCCAACACTACAGCAAATGTTTACATTTTTAAAGCATCACAGGAAAAGCCACGGTGCCATTCACCTCCCTCAAAATACTTCAAAGCATCGTGACAATTTCTGTCAGTGTAAAACACTGCAGTACGACCTTATTTACCTTCTCATGGGATCTGGTGTCTGCAGCCTCCGGCTCTCCCGCAAAGCCCGAAGGATAAAGGACCAGTCAGCATCTTGGTCTGTCCAAGACATGGAGGCGGCCACGCCAATGCAGCTGAAGACAGCCATGAACAAGGACCCCGGGAGAGGCTGGGAAAATGGTGGGAAGGATGGGCCGGCTGTGTCCACTGCGAGGGGAGTGGCTTTAACAGGAATTCGCGGCAGTGCGACTTTTGCTGTAATGAAGTTTTAGATTGCGCCTCCAGAGTGTTTGAACCCCACATCCCAAGCACAGCTCTCAGGCTCAGAGCTGATAAAACCCAGCCAGCCACTTGCTTCTGGAGCAGCGAGCGACAAAGGCAGTGTGCTCACGGCAGAGCTGTCGTGAGAGGCTCTCGGGGCTCGGTTCCTTCCAGGCACCGGGTTCTCCGGATGACACAGGCTGTCAGTTCAGGGTTTGCCTCTTGTGCCCTCCCTCCCTGCCTTCCCCTTTCTCACCTTCGCCCTCTTTAGTGCCCGCACCCCCTGCCATCTCCTCCTCCCCTCCATCCGCACTCACCACTCCTGAACACCCCCTGTGGTGCTCCCAGCTGCCTCGAGTCCCACCGGTGGCCATCACTTCGTGTGGATGGAGCATGGTGCCAGCCCTGCTGCGCCCCACTAAACCCACGGAGCGCCGTCCTTGCCGAGGGCCTCACCAACCACAGCAGAAGCAGTGGCCCAGTGGTGCAAGCTCCCGGCACCTGCCCAGCTGTCATCTACTCACCGAGGCCCTGAGCAGGACCCCAGCAGCTACTTCTGGCTTATTTCCCAGGAGCCTTCTTCTCTACATCCATGTCTCTCAAATCTGCATCCATAATTAAAAATCTTGCACCTTGACATAAATATATTTACAAGTGATATACACACAGTACCAAATTCACATTCTACACCAAGCTGTACATAGCTCTGTTACTAAGGTTTGAGCCCCAGGCTTCCCCGCTGAATTATATCCATATCCTCAGCCATTTGTTGAGTTTTGAGAGTCTTGCTAAATTGCCGCGTCTGGGCCTGAACTTGCAATCCTCCTGCCTCAGCCTCCTAGAGCACTGAGATGCCAGGCACACATGATCAAGCCCAGCGTAAGCAGATGTAAAGCACCCGGTAAACTGTTACCGTGAACAACATTCTAACTTCTCCCTGTTCTTTGCCTTGCAGACCACAGACTCCCGCTGCACGAGGGCAGAGCCCCTCGCCGCAGCTCTCACCGAGGCTCTGTGTCTGTCATTGCAGGGCACGTTCACATCACCGACTTCAACATAGCGACTGTGGTCAGAGGAGCAGAGAAGGCATCCTCCATGGCGGGGACCAAGCCCTACATGGGTGAGTGGCCTGGCTCCTGCCGGGAGCTTCGCTTCCCCTCAGCTTCAGGGTGACCCTGCACCCACTCCGCCTGTCCCCAGGTGTGCAGCTCTCTGCAGCTCCCCGCCATCTGTGAACCCTGCCGGGAGACCCTCCTTTCCTGGGTTTTCCAGAAAACCGTGGCTCAGGCTTGCACAAGTGGGGCAAAATCCGATGCCCAAAGAGACCTGGACGCTGGTCACAGCAGATCGCTATTCTTAGGCACATGTGCTGTTTCGACACACGATTTCTCACTGGCTTTCTTGTCACAGCTTTTTACGGAGGCGCCACTGTCCTGTGTGTTCTGGTCCCTTGCTGTGTCTTCAGTGTCGCCCATTTGAAAATTGCATCTTCTTTGCCAATCTTCATATTTGTCCGTTCTAATATTTCTACTTCTTCAAGTTTTAAAGATTCCTTATTGTTATCTTTCGCTGAATGTTTTGTTTATTGTGCTTATTTATTTTATTGATTTCTAGGGGATTTTATTCTGGCAACCATTTGCTTTTATGTCTCTTTTCTGGGGATCTTTTGCCTAACTTCTGATGGATTTTGTTGTAATGTAGGTTGGGTCTTTCATGTCTTGTTTGAATTTCTTAATATCTTTATCCATTTTTAATTTTGAATGTTTATATTAACCATCAAATCCTGTGTGTCCAACTCTGTTTAGACTTAGGCTTGGAACAACTACAATACGTAATGCCTCCAGCTATGGTAGTAGACTAGGAGCAGCAGAGTGGCCTCAGGTGCGCCTGGTTGGACTCCCTCAGACACAAGTATTTAGCCAGAGGGACAGAGTCAGCAGAGGTGAGCGGGCCCCTCTTCATGTCATCCTCGCCATGTAAGGACTCCCATGAGCCCCCTCAGCTGGTGGAGCGCTTCCAAAATGGTGCACCCAAGCGCCTCACACTGCCCAAGGCTGTTGCTTCTCACTCCTGAGCTTCAGTTGGCCAAAGCAGGTCACATAGCTATTTCCTGGGTGGGGCCTCAGGGTCATGAGTTCCAGAAGGCACCATCCTGTGAGGACTGTGCTTGATACAAATCGCCACAGTGATTTTGACTTCTCTTGAAAACTTTATGCTTTGTTGGCACGGCTGCCTAGTGTGCCTTCGTTTTCTTAGTATTTCGCCCCTCCTTCTCCTTTGTGTTATGACTTCGAGGGAAATTTAACCTTGATATTTTTCAGTCACTTACTTGTTAAGTGAAACATGTTTGCTTGGACTTGTAGAGTATGATGTGGATCGGGAGAGTCTTCATCACGGAATAGGCCCATCGTCCTGCTGCTTCATGGAGTTTTACAACTAAAACAGCCTGCCACCTCAGAGTTCCTAGCTCCCTCCTCCTCACTTCTCTCTGGGCATCTTCCTTCCTCTGGGTATAGGGCCCCTGTCCTGCCCCAGCTTCCTGGAAAGGACTTTGGCTGCATGGGCTGGAATGTGTGTCCTAAACTGCATTCCTCCTTCAGCTCTTGCTGGGCCCTGTCACTCTCTTGGAGCCGGGAGAGCTCCTGTCAGGCCAGCTCATCCCCCATGAGCCTGATGGATGCTATGGAGATCTTGGTCTCTCCTCTCCTGAATGCGCTTCGCTGCTGCTCTTTGTTTCTTTCTGTACAGAAGCCACCACCCTGGAGCACTTGTCACTGTTCCCGTCTCTTTTCCCACTCATCTGTATTTGGGGGTTGTGGGCCCAATTTCATCTTAAAGTAACTACATCCAAGAGCTTTTGATGTAGCTCTGCATTTGCTCTGTCAGCTTGTGTGAGCAGATTTGCAGAAATTCAGAACCTACTTAACTAAGGGGAGTTGTCAGGAAGTGATGGGCAAACGGTAGGCCTCTGCAGTTAATTCATTGTGTCAACTTGAGGAGCTGAGAAGCTTCACCAAGTGGCTCAGCGGTCTGCGTCCAGGGTGCAGAGGACCCCCCAGGGCAGGTAGCCTGCTTGCAATGTCAGGAAGGAAAAGAGGCTCACTCTCTCCCGTTTGCTCTCAGTGCTTTTGCTGTCTGATGCTGCCATCAGCTATTGCCCCTCGCCATGTGCCACCCTGCCTGGAGACAGCCTATTGCAGACGGAAACCTCCACCTGCTGAGCTGAATAAGCCTTTCCTTCCTCAGTTGTGGGTGTTGGGTACTTTGTCTCTGCAATGAGAGAAGAGGAAAGTAACCAAGATAAGGTCCTTCCTTCCTGCCTTCCTTCCTTCCTGCCTTCCTTCCTTCCTGCCTGCCTTCCTGCCTGCCTGCCTTCCTGCCTTCCTTCCTTCCTTCCTGCCTTCCTTCCTGCCTTCCTTCCTTCCTGCCTTCCTTCCTTCCTGCCTTCCTTCCTTCCTTCCT
>PVJA010016044.1:0-44235 GCA_004027025.1 Myocastor coypus
AACAGGATACTCAACAAGGCCTTGCAAACCCTTTCCTAGTGAGCTGCCAATATGAGTGCCCTGCAGGTGACCCCTCCACGATGCTGAATTTCTGCCAAAATGACCGTGTTGATCCTCACTGTGGTGAACACTCAGCTCCATCAGTTCACAGCCATCGTATTCCGGCCACCGTCACCACCACTGCCCCACACCTGACGCTTTCTCCCAGGAGGCGACCCTCTTTGGATTGTCTATGGCTAGTATCTCCCTTCCTGGACCTGTCAGCAATTAGTTCTGTCTTCCTGTAAGCAGTTTGTTCCTGTGCATTACCATATTGCTAATCCTGGGGGTGTGTAAATATCTTAACTTCCATGGCAAGATAGGGATTTTGCAAATAGAAGAGCTCTGCTGAATTATCTCAGTGGGCCCAATTTTACCACCTCGTAAAAATGAAGAATCCTTTAGCTGCAGTCAGAGAGATACAAAGACAAAAAATAAAGTCAGGGAGATGCGAGGCTGTGAGCCTTAAGGCCTGAGGAAGGCTGCCATAAAGCATGGAATCTCTAAAAGCCCAATAATAAGGAAATGTATGCACCAGCCTCTAGAGAGAAACAAAGTCCAACTGACACCTTGATTTTATTCTAGTGAAATTGGTCATATTTCTGAGCTACATAAACTTCAGCTAATATTTTTGAGTGGTTTAAACTATTAAACTTTTGGCAGATCACCACAACAGCAATAGAAAATTAATACACCTGGGTTCAAATTCCAGATTTCACTAAAATGACTATAAATCAAGGAAAGCAGAACATAAAATTGTTTAAGCTCCCCTCCAGTGGCAAAATTACTGTCTTCTTTCACAGATAAGATATTACCCAATTACTTTAATAAATGAATGTATACTACTATGCTGGTCACTGTTATATCATAAAGTAAGACTTCAAGTATGAGTAAAAGGAAAACCTTTAAAGGGCATTGAAGTAAAATCCCTTAAATTAATGTGGAGAGATGCTTGAGGCCAGTGAATAAGCACCTTTTACATGTTACTCTGCTCAATGAAGATTTGTTGGTTAAATCCCCATTTTTAACCTAAAAAATAAGCCTCAAAGATATTATCCACTCAGCAATAGCTATATACACAACTATTTATTCATTCAGTAGTAACTGAATACCTTCTTTCCATCAGTTATATATAACTAATGAAGGATACAGACCTTTGTGTCTATTGCTGAAGAAAAATAGGCCTGTATGAGGAAACACAGTTACAATCTCTGACCAATATAAAGCTTGGAATATGTCAAAAAGAGGCCTGAAGCAGAGGGTAGAGAGGACTCTTAGAAAAAATGAACCACCAACCCGAAGGGAAGAAACCACTGAAGACAATTTCATGTAAGTAATGGCTCAGGCTTATGGTTAGCCTTCAGAGACTCAGGTCATCAAACTGGAAGTATTATTCTGTACTGTATGCTGGACACAGTGTGACAAACACAGTGCAGATCTTGTCAGTAATGGTCTCTGCTCTTCTGGAGCTTGCATTGCACTGCTAACTGGGGAATACAGGCCTATAGGAGATAATTAGAAATTATATACGTGCTGAGGGCTCACACATATACAAAGCACCCTCTGCAAGAGTCTGTAGATTGTTGAAAGAAGTACTCTCCTGAGGAGAGCCAATGGATGAGATGAAGCAGGACGAGAACCCTTGTTTTAGAAAGTATTGTTCCTAAGGTATTTTTTCTTCTCTGAGGGATGACTTTTGCAATGAATCAGCATGCCATTTATATTACTGAAGACATTTGAAACACAAGAATTGGAATAAAATCAAGCAAATGCAACTGTTGTTCTCTTTAAGTCTAGAGGTGGGGAGCACCAGAGTTTATGACTTTGTAACAGTTTGTCTTTCTTCCACCATCCCCGGTGGGTTGGTCTTCCTCCTCAGACCTATGCAGTCAGAGGATTTCTGCTTGAACTTAAGATGCAAGATGTACTTCCAAAGGTAAGAAGGAAACTGGGAGTGCAGTTCATCTAATATGCATCTTTTCACTAAGAAAAATATTTCCTTCTCAAAAGGAATGTATTCTCTACCCAGTCTTAAGAAGTATCACTCTGTCTGTGGAGCTCTATGGCCAGAGCTCTATGGTCTTTTATAGGTAATATGATGCAGTTAAAAATGAATTTGAGTAGCTGGGAAGAGAGCTGAGCAGCCTCAGCACCCCTGGCAAGCACAAGGAGCTGGGTTTGATCTCTGGTACCACATGCTGTGCAGGCCCCAGAATCCTCAACAGGCAGTGCTGGCCCTGAAACTGGGTGCGGTATTGCATGCCTGTAATCCCAGCACTGGGGAGGCTGAGACAGGAGGATCCCTAGGAGTCTAAGACTCTGTATGCAATTAAAAAAGTAAAAAAAAAAAAAAAAAAACTTGTAAGTATCTAACTATAATGCAATAAAAATTGCTTCATGTAGTATCAAGAAGAACTTCTCAGACCAGTATTATCCCTCTCTCAGTGTGATGAGACATTGAGGCTGAGGCTCCAGGGACAGCACTCCTAGGAACTGCCGGGTTCCTTCATCTGTAGGAGTTGTGCCAAGTACCAAACTTCAGACAAGTTAGTAGCCACTGACGTATTCACTCTTGTGCGTACTTACCTGGTGCACGTCATGTGTAAAATCCATTTGCTCACTGAGTCGTAACCCAGGCAACCCTGAACTGGGCTAGCTGTAATGTGGATCCACGTTTCCCTACAGTGCGGGTGTTGAAAGCTGGCTCTCCAGCCGATGGTGCTGCAGGGAGATGATGGAGCATGTAGGAGACCGGGCCTAGTGGCAGGACGTCAGGTCACCAGGGAAGAATGCCTGAAGAGTATTTGGGAACATCAGTTTCCACTTTTCAACTATAAGAACTGGAGGGGTGGCTACCACAAAATAATTTGCATCTCTGTGTTAAGGGTTTCAGTCACCCACCAGGCATCTGTGCCGGATGTGGAGATTATCGTGTGGCCAACTTAATAAAACTGAACAGGACATGCTATCACAAAATATCGTAAAGGCCAGGCTATCATAAAACAGTCCTTAAGTTAGAGGAACTAGGGAAAACTGCCCTAGAAGGAGGGTTACCCTCACCATTAAAGGTCCTTGTCCTCTAAAATAACTCACGATGCCTGAGAAGAGATGTGTGATCTTTCCCTTGAAGTAGATCATACAATCGTCATGTGACAGGCACTCGCCCTAGACCCAAAGGAGAAGACCTTTGCCTCGGGGTAGGACATGGAAAATCCAGGCAAACGGGGCCTGCCTTGGTTGGCCTCAGTTGACCGCCATTACTGAGTGCCCCTTTTCTCCAGGGCTACCTCTCCATTACTTTCCACGTCTTCTTCGTATCTAGTTTAAAAATATGTTAAGTGAAACCATTTCTTAGGGGTTTCATTTCCTTTTGCAGTCTCCTTTATTATGTAAAACTTTAAATACAGTTGTTTGCTTTTCTCTTGTTAATCTGACATTTACTATAGTTGTGAACAAAGTATGTGGGAGGAAAAGATTTTTTTTTTCCCATTTCTAGGTACATTTCCAGTCATGGGTCAATTCCAACTCCAAGCTAAGAAAAAGAGGCAGTCCTGCAAAACTTACATCAGAATTATAGTAGGAGTGTGTTTTTTTTTTTGTTTGTTTCTGAGGATATCAGTGTTGTCATTTTAGTGTATTTTCATAGACCTATATTCAATTTTTTCTCTATTTTTCTTATGAGCAGAATAGATTTATTGAGGGAAAGAAAGCTCTTGTTCAAGAAAGGGACAGAAACGGGGTTCCAAGTGGGTGGTCCCCCTTTTTCTCTATTTTTTTCTTTTTTTTTTTTTGAGGAGCCAGGAATTGAACTCAGGCCCTTGTGCATGCCAGGCTAGCGCTTATTCTACTGAGCTATCTCCCCAGCCCCCCTGTTTTCTCTATTTTTCAAGACTGATTACCAAGTTCCTCTTACCTCAGTTTCTTCCTTTGTTCAGGAAGGCCTAGGAGTTGCTACCTTGAGCCATTTGCATGATTGTTTATATAATTAAAATATGGAAATTGGAGTACATAACCCAACGTCCCTTAAAGAAAAGTATCCAATGAATGTAAGTTCTTAGAAATATGTTCCTTAAATGCAAATTAAGGCCTACATTTGGCATTAGCTACCTACAGAGTTTGGGCTAAGACTCAACTTTCTGGGCTCCTCTTCCATCTTGTGGCAGGAAAGGGGCAGGGTAGAACCTGTATCTCTAAAGTGTAAGGATTCCCAGCTTTGTGGACCACTCTGCCCTGGGCATACTGCAGTGACTACAAGAAGAAAAAGCATACTCAGACCCAAAGAGTTAAAATCAGGCTGCCAGGCAATGTGGAAATGAGCATGGATGTAGTGTAACGTGCCTGTTGAGTATTCTGTGACTACTAGATAAAGCCATAGGATTAATGACAGCGTGTAGCCAGTCTGGTAAGTGGAAGGCCTTTTTAAGAAGGAGAATTTTTTTTTCTCTCTCTCCTGTCATGTGGAGAAATGGATCCTTCTTCCACGGTGTTCTGTAAATGAGTTATTGGATATTGCTTGGTTATAAGTTCCCAAGTTTAAGTTTTACTATTTATTGGCATCCAACAGAGAAGCAGAGTACTTTTATTTGGAAATACATTTGGAAAGGATTCCAGAGAGCCCAGGCAAGATTAATTTTGCTCTAGTTTGGGAGATTTTCACCTTTTCTGTGCTCTGTAACTAGTTGGCATTCTTCCAACTGTAATTTAGACTTACTATGAACTGTAGGTTTTTTAATTTTATAAATGTGCATGGTGTTTTTTTTAAACCAATAACTTCCTTTACTGTTGTTCTAAATTTTATGATTTTGAAGTCTCTCTTCCCCCTATGTATTTGTTCTTAAGAAAGAGTATGTTTTATCCATAGTGTTTAGTGATTTTCAAACACTTCACACAGTTGATAAATTTGGGTTCACTTGTGAAATACTAACAAATCCTTTTAAATTCATCAGAAGTTTAAAGAAGTTCCTACCACATGACTACTTTTTAAAAATTGCAATAGAAGATGACTCTGAAACTTTAAGGATCCCAGTTTTGACTTTTGATCAAATAACTTCAGGTCAGAGTGACTTCTGTAAAAACTCACTGAGAAAACCAAAGTTCACTTGGAGAGAAGTTTTCTATTTACTAGCAAACAAGAAGGCAAAAGAATTTCACATACAGCTTCATCTTATAATTGTGTACATGTCATGACCAAATAATCCATGTTGTAATCAGCCAAGTATCTGCACAAACATCATTTCTATGAACAAGTAAATAGCTAGATGCAGTTTGTGGTCTTCTGATTCAATTTATTAAGACAGACAATTATTTTGTTGTTTTAAGAAGACCATTCTTTTCTGGAATCAAAGATGAGTAAGGTTGTGGTATGGACCTAAAAAAATCAGATAAGTATTCAAACTCTTACTTCATTTATATATATTAATGACAGTGATGAAGAAGGTCTAGTTACTTTCTTTCTTTGTTTTAACTTATGAAGAAACTTCCCACTTTGGCAGACTGGGAGAAGAAATGTGTGAAGTTGTCAAAGAGAGCAAAGTTAAAAGAAAGGGTATGTTTGGGTGGGGGGCATGGCAATATTTTTCCAAATATAAGCAGGTAAAACTGAAACCAAGGGAATAGCCAACATGTGTAATATGTATGCTTTACTAAGGTGAAGGTTGCTTAGAAACTGAAAGGGAAGACTTCCAAGCTAATGACCTTGGACAGGGAAGTCCTCTGGGCACTGGCGCAGCAGAGGTCAGCGTGCAATGGTGGACGCTGAGCATGTAAGTTGAGCGTTCTTCCTTATTGCAAATCTTCAGGAAGGCTATATATATCCTTTCTGGACCAAGCTTCTTAGCCAAGTCTTTATTATTTTTTCATATTTTATTGTATATGTTTTTACATTGGAGTCTTCAACTTATTTGAAATTCACATGTGTTACTAGGTGTCCTCTAAGGGTTCAACTCAGTTTCAAGCAAAGTTGATCAAAAATGATTTGTTATATGGGCTATATTTTTGGAACTGACTTAAGATGCCCCCTCCTTTCAGTTTTCTAATTCCTTTGTGTGTTTGAATGTATTTCTGCACCTTCCATTTCATCCCATTGCTTTGCCTGTTTGTTTGTGTATCAGTATCATACTGTTTGAATTACTGAGAATTAAAAATGCATGTATATTATTAGGTTTTACTAGTTCCTGTCCCATTGCCTCCTCTCTTTATTCATAAAAGATAAATTCTCCATTGTTTTTCATCTTTTTCCATAGGGCTGATCAAATCAGAGGTGAGACGGACTCATCCTCATCAAAGTCTATTCCCCGTAACAGTTCTTTACCAGGAACGTGTTTACTCTAAAAGATCAGAAGTTTCCACAGTGTTTAGCAAATGATAGAGCTGGCAAGAAACCGACCTGCTGTGAAAAAAAAAAAAAAAAGAAAGAAAGAAAGAAACAAAACAACTGTACTACATGAGGGTGGTGTCTTCCTAAGTATAGATTTAGAAATGCACCACTTCTCAGCATTGATAGCAGGGAGAGAATTATGATAGGCAAAAATAAAATGAAAAAGGAAACAATTTTCATAATTCAGATTGTATTAGTAAGCTTAAATATAAACAATGAAGAAGCTACTATTTGAATAAAAACATTGCACCCGTACACGGGGCAGTCTAAAGGAGTTCTTCACTTGATTTTTCTCTATAATTTTCACGACAGAGTAAACCAAGCCACAAACCAGTGTGTCGAATATTTTTCTACTGCTTTCCATTTTTAATAAAATGGTTACCCTTTGTAGAAGGTTGTTTCTAATATATTATAGCACTGAGTTGAAATGCTTTCAATGTCAGGGAACTTACGATTAAAAAAGAGTTTGATAAGTCTGTTAAAACTGCCACCATTTTACATTTAAGAAATCTAGATGTGTGATTTGCTAAAGGCAGAGCACAGTTATAGAATCAAGGCTGCAGCCAATGCTCTTTTCTATCTATTGTGGACTTTTTGGCACTTCTAGAAAGAAAAGAAACAAATGGATCAAGCAATAATGCAAGAGAGATCAAAGCAATTCCTTCCATCAACAGTAGCAATTCATGCAAAGCTCTAAACACCAAAGGCTTCCTTGAGCTGAAGAGAAGTCTGCAACGGAGGCTCCACGTGAAATACACAGCCTGGAGAGTGCCAGCATGCTCTACATTTTACGTTATATATAGCATCTGCTTCCAGACAGCGATGTGGTGTAGGAAGGGAAAGAGGGAGCTGAGACTTGCTGAGCCCCCAGCTATGGTGTTTCACATACAGGATAGCTAGGTCTACTGAGTATTCCTCCCTGGTGTGGGAGTTAAGTGTGGGTGCCTGCGTGAAAGTACCTGGAGTTTGAATTTCTTTTCATTTTATTAAATGCATTTACTGTACTGCTCGACATATAATACTAATTAAATATTGCTATCATTTGCACTTTCCTGAGGAGGAAACAGAGCTCAGGTCTAAAGACTTGCCTTCATTGCTATGCCTAGTAAGTAGTGAAGCCGGTTTCTGGCACTGAAGCCCTAGTTAGTGATTCCCTCTACACTTGCAATTCAAAACATGGTCCTTGATCCGGCAACAGTAGTGTCATCGGGCAACTTGTTAGAATGCCCAGTGCTGGGCCCTGCTCCAGATCCGGAGAGCCACAATCTACATTTGAACGAGATCCCCTGGTGATTCCTATGCACGCCAAAACTGAAAGGCACTGCAGAATACCTCACCACCTAATCAGCCCTGCCCGGGAAAGGACAGAGGCGACTCCTTTGCGCGCAGTTGTGCTTTAGAGAACTGTACTCCAGGGCTGGGTTGGGCCTCACCACGCTCTTGTCGTTCTATCTCCTCTTCTTTTACTCTTCTTTCCATCTTCCTCTCTTCCTCCTGCTGCACTCTTTCTCTTTCCCTCCAGCCTCTTCTTTCTTCTTCATTTTTTCTTTTTCTTTAGTTCTGGGGATTGAACACAGGGCCTTGGCACCATGTGCAGTATCTCAGTAGCTATAGACGTAATGTCTGGTATCAGGACTGGATCAGAACAGGTTCTTTTGTTTTTCCTCTTTGCCCCTCTGCCTCTGTCTGTCTCTATCTCTTTGTCTCTGTCCTTCTCTCTGTCTATCTCTGTCTCTGTGTCTCTGTCTCTCTGTGTCTGTCTCTGTTTCTCTCTGTGTGTCTCTGTCTCTGTCTCTCTGTGTCTCTGACTGCCTGTCTGTGTCTCTGTCTGTCTGTGTGTCTTCTAGACCTCATAGTGGACTTGACTGGGGCTTCCCAAAGACAGTTGCCCTGTGCTATTTCACTGAAATATACCTTAATAAAAGAAATGGAGAAAGAAAATAGCAACGAAAAATTTCAGAATTAGCACATTTACTTAGCAGTAGCTTATAAAAATAGGCTAGATTACAGGATCATACAAAACAATCCAAAGATAATTCTAAGCTTTTTCTCTAAACAATGCATTTAATATTTAAGCCCCTTCACTTTCTTATCTTTAGAAATTGTATTAGTAGATATAATCTGATGGTTGAGAAGATCTAATAAAACAAAAGAATAAGAAAGTACTTGGTGTATAGTAAATATTAGATAAATGTAAAACAAAACTAACAAAGCTTAACTATGGCAGTAAATATCCTATCATATTGAATAATTGACAGAAAAAAATGATTACATTTGATTACATTTAAAGGTGTAGCAGATAATGCCTGCCCTTCATGGAATGCAGGGAGCTGCATACTGAATTTAAGGAAATATCTTACATGTTTAAGGTGATCTCTTTTATGTGTAATAAGCCCCCAATGGGCTCTGATTCTCAGGAAGAATATTCAGTTTCACTTTAGTTTGTAAAATATTTCTTAGCAGGGTCATCCTTAGGGAATTACAAGACATCGTGTCCTTTTCAATCACGTGACCTTAAAAAAGTTGCTTCCATCTTACTTACGAGGGTTTTTTTTTATTTTGTGTGAGAACGAAAATCCTCAGCGTAGGAGCAGAGCATTGATTTTACGAGTATCCACCGTAAGGCCCCTGCCCAGCACGCATGCCCTTCCGAGTGCGAAGGCCCACAGCTCCGCACAGCGGCAGGGCCGGCTTGGTGACCCTCCCTTATTCCGGTCCCCGAGACTGCAGCACGCGCTGCACAATGCCTTTCGAGTCGCCGCAGCTGCTCTCTTCTGTGGAGCACCCACCGAGCTAGAGGGCAGCCATTCCGCCCACGTGGGAAATCCTCCGCGGCCCGAGCCCCTAATTAATTTTCTAAACTCCACCCGAAACTGTGGAAGTACATGTACAAAGTCTATGTATGTATGTATGTATGTATGTATATCTATCTACCTATCATCTATTTATCTTTCAGACTTAAAAGTAGTTCAAAAATAAACTGAAAAAAATGTGCACACAACTTCATTTTGCCTCTTTGGTCCATCTGTTCCCTACAGATTACAGATAAAGGCCACCTGAGCCTTTTTACCTCCTAGTCGGGCACATTTGGGGCTCAATTTCATCCCAATTCGCGATTCTTGTAGGTGGTCACGTAGGCACACCGTTTCTGTATATTTTCTGTTGATTCCTTCTCTCTTCTTGAGAGAACAACGTTTAATGAGGCTGAAAAATAAATAGAAAAGAATTTCACACCGTTTGGGACCAACGTTTTTTTATTTTCTTGCTAAAATCGGTTTACCGAGACTTGGCAGACTGTGTAAATATAAGAATAGATCTCATTTTTAAGTTTCTTTTCCTCTTTAATTGAGGTATCCAGAGATGAAAATGTCTAGACTCCCTAATTGAAATATCCAGATATAAAAATGTGTAGGCATGGATAGCAACTGTATACCGGCTCTAAAATTTAGAATAATTTTTTTGGGACTCTCCAGGGAGATACCACGAGAATTTCTGTCCCTTGAGAGACCTTTGCAGAGATCACATTTATTGCTGGGACTTAAGAAGGACCAAGTCCAGGACAATAATGCCAATTGCATTAATGCCAGGACAATAATGCCAATAATGCCAATTGCTTCCTGCCTCCCTGGCGTATCCGAATGAGTCCACCACAAAACACGCTGGCACTATGTAACAAGGCTGTAGCTGTTTGCATTCCGTCCGAAGAACACATTCAGGAAACTCACTTCACTGCTGTTCTTCTGAACTTCCTGTTCTCATACCTTCTTGTTCCCGTTTTGCTGTCCACCGTCTAGCACTCGATGTGTCAGCAACCCCGTGGAATATGCTTTCCAGGGCTTGTGGTTCGCCTTCAGGTCCCTGGAGGTACCCCATGTCGATCAGGGATGGGTCAGTGAATTAGAACCGATTCAGCAGAAAAAGGGAGTGCAGACCATTGGCGTGATGTGGAAGAATGCGCTTCTCGTCTGTCTTGCAAGGCAAGAACCTCCAGGTCCTGCATCATTTTGAAACTTCACTCATTTCTTTTAGTCCCCAGGCTTCCCACTGCTATACCTTTATTAAAATGTATTTTGCTTTGAGACCCTTTCCTGAGTCCTTTCTTTCATACAGAATTGGTGAGGACCATGGAAGGAGCGACCTGGAAAGTCGTGGCTGTTTCCTTCTGTGTGTGTGTGGCTGGTGGGAAGGAATGAATAGTGGGCGGGATGGCTCAAATTTGTACAGGACAGAAAAGAAGTCCTTTCTGGTGAGAAACCCCAGGGTGTTCGCAGTGATGCCGCATCTCCACCGCACTGTCCAAAACTCATAAGGTGATTACTTTTCCTGTAGCGCAGTCTGTGTTCTGCTTTGAGTGGTCTTCAGATGCCTTGGTTATCCTTGATCATGGAAGCCTCCATGTTCCATCAATTCTAAGTCCTAACATCTTCCCACTTTACTTGTGGGAAGTTGAAATACAACGTGTAATTAGTGATGGCGGGTTGCTGGTTCTCAGTGTTAGGTCAGTGTTGTACAATCAAAGTCATCTTAGATCCAGTTGTACTATACATTTATAAGTATGCCTTCGAAGAGCTCTTAAGTCAAAACAAAGTAAAGAGGAATCACAGCTCCAGCCATCTTTGCGTTCTGTTCTCCAAGGCAAGGACAATTGAAAGATGAGTTTATTATCAAATAAAAGAAAAGCAAAAATAGCTGAAGCTTTCTCTTTCCTGTTTTCTGTTCTTCCTACATTCCTTGTGGTACTAGGGGTTGAACCTAAGGCCTTTCTAATAGACACAGCATTTCAACTTATTGTTATTTACCATTCACCACTGATCTTGAACCTGAGAATTCTTTTCCTTGTAAGCTCACTTCCAGTACTCACGATAAATCAGGCTTCTATTTGCCAGTGGTAAACCATGACTGTCCAATAGCCACTGATGAATCATTTGTCTCCAGTACCAAGAAAAAAAAAATGCACCCAATATGGCATTCATCCATCCAAAAATGTCAATTACCTCCATGGGAAGATGTCTGAAATTGTGAATTAAGGGTATCATGACTTAGCTTTACAAGCATCTTACCATAATGAAGCAAAGTCAAATATTCCAAATAAAGCTTGTACATTAGGTTACCATAAGAGATGCCCAGCAATCTTAGAATAGTTTCACAGATTTTCTAGGTTTTCTGCATATTTAATCTTTTTTAATACCTGTGCTTTGCTTTGAATAAAATTTGGAGGACAGATCATGAGATTTGAGGTGTTTATTGAGCATAGCCCCCCTGAATCCTTCGTGGCTGTTGACCAAGTGGTAATGGAAAATAACTGAGAAATAAATGTCTAATCAACACAATGAAATCTGTTCTTTTTGCCATATAGAAACCTCATATGTTGGTTTTGGCAGCAGTTTGAACTTTGTCATTGCAATAAAGTTTCTGAAATTCACTCAATATCACCTCTTTTACAGGGAGACATTTGCAAGTGTATTTATCTGGTCATAAACAAAAATACTTATTTTTCCAAATGACCTATCAGAAGTATTTATTTGTATATCTGACGCATAGTATTAGTCCTTCACAAAAATCCGTGAACCATGCACCTAATTTAAACATCATTCTTACGTTTAAAATATATTAACTAGAAAAGCATATATGGTGTTCTACTTCGGAACATTTTCATTGTACCGTTGAAAGCATCTTATGTAGTTGAACGGAGAACTTCTTTTAAACTTTCTTTGGTGGAAATTTACTTAAAAATTTCCACTGTTAAATTAGCTCCAACAGACTTTGCATGTTAGATCTTTGGAAACTAGCCCCCCCGCCCCACCCCCCGCCACATACTCACTATAGTGTATATTTTATATATATAAGAGGAATTTTTTTTTCATGTCACCAATGTTATTGAGATTATATGTA
The DNA here is from genome assembly GCA_004027025.1 of Myocastor coypus. Taxonomy (NCBI): domain Eukaryota; kingdom Metazoa; phylum Chordata; class Mammalia; order Rodentia; family Myocastoridae; genus Myocastor; species Myocastor coypus. Next base: position 12,308 of record PVJA010016044.1, read on the forward strand.
TCTCATTACTGATGGGAAGACAGGGTTGAATTAGCAGTGTTTTCTTTTTTTTTCATTGCTTGCTAAAATAATGACTTTTACAATCAGTGCTACTTCAGATGATGTGGAATGGTAATGTGCTCTACCCTTTGTGGGGTTCTCTACACTGTGGGGCGTTGTGTGAAGCACTTCGGGCACCTTATTTCATACTCGCAATTACATTGCCTAGGAGACATTATTGGAAGCTATGGCAGAAAGGAGGAGTAGTCCTGGGGAATTTGAACACAACTTGCCCACGATGCTGGTTACAAATAGCAGGAAGTGGATAGGAATATGTCTGGTACCAAAGCTCTTTCTGTGAAGAGGTGCAAAGTGGATCAACTACAAAAGCCATATTTTTATCCTAAACCCTGTGTTAGGAAGCCATCGTAATTTCTACATGACACTCTCACAGCGATAATAAAATTAGATCAATGATACCATCATTAGATGGTAAATCTCATGTAACTTTCTGTAAAGTATCAGTTTATTCAGGTAAAATAACTTCTCTTTCAGCTTCTATTTGGCACAGATGTGGGGTGCAGGGAAAATGATGTGTAAATAGTGAAGGTGTGTAATAAGAAAAGGAACTAAATCAATTTAGTGAGAATAGCAAAGTGAGAACAGAGGTTGCAGCTCAAGGCTAAGGACTAAGGACGAACATATCCGGGTTCTCTTACCAGAACCTACCGTCACTGTCTTACTCTGGGTGTCAGCAAGTTATTTTGTTTCCATGTGAGTACGTCTCTGCATAACAAATTCTATTCTACATCTCATGGTAATAAGAGAGTAATTTGCAGAGCACAGGCAGCAATAGATACCATTGACGTTATCTATGTTTCATTGGTTGGTTGATAAGTACAACCATTGACCCAAGATTCTTTCATGCAGAAGGTATATGGAGGGAAGAAGAGAGTCATGATGTCAAAGACTCAAATGAGATATTTCAAAGTAGTTTCTCCTCTTTTAGCCAGTGGCAGTCAAATGGATATTTTGTCTACGTATGGGCATTTCGATGCTCTCTCTCTGAGTAATAATATAACTGGAGTCCCAGCTTCACCCCTTGACTGCGCCACACTGCACCTTTCAGCTACCTTCTCCGAACCCCGGTTTCCTTCATTTACTTTTCATGCAGGTTTTCATGCACAAAACACTTAGAATAGGATTATAAAGTAAAAGCTTAACAGATATTGGCTATTTATTCCCAGCTTACTCAGTTGCAGGTACCCATCTCTTTTTTAGACCTCCTGCCTATTCCATTTGAAATAAAGAAATTCTGGCATTCAAGGTGATATTTTGAATGCCATAAATGATATATAAATAATGAAATTCTACTTACATTCTTGAAGGAACAACATGAGATTTAATTTCTGACAAATCAATTATTTTACCCAGTGACTCATCCAATCTGCTGTATTATAGAAAGCGATGACTATTATTTTCGTTTTTTTAGGTTGTAAAAATTGTCAATGCATTTCAAGGTATAGAAACCCACTTGGTCTATGTAGTTGTTCCAGATGAAACCTATATGTTACCTTTTTCTGTGGACAAGTCATCCTGTTTACATTTTTAGTTATTCACCCTGGCAGTGCAGGTTGGAAGTGGTTCCTTTCTGCTATTCTTTATGTGAAGCTGGCCATTTTTAAACCCTTAGCATTTTCTCCATGTTCCCCTCTGCAATCTCCTTCCTAGTAGCATGGACATATAAATTTCCATGCTTGCTATACTGTTCTCCAACGTGGAAGTTCTTAATTTTTCCAGAGAATTCATTCCAAAGGACTTACATGGGCTTTTACACACAGTGGATACCTGACTGTGCTCTTTTGAGAGTAGTTCAAAAGTTCTAGAGCCTTATGCCCTGAGCTCAATTCCAGAGAGGCTGCCTGGCCTTTGGAAGTCACTTGGTATTGCTTCAGGTAGGTTCCTTGTCAGCGAAACAGAAGATTGAGCCGACTACAAGAGTCAACTGCTTAGGGTGATGCTAAACCTACACCTTTGCCATTATTACCTATGTTCATTTGTAATCTTTCATCCTCAATTGATGATACTGACAGCATCCATAATTTTTCCTTTCCAATACACTAGATGGTACAAGTTAGAATCTAGTAGCAGAAGGAATAACTACATGCAACTCCATAGGGGAAAAAGCAAAACTTATCCTGAGTATGGAAAGCTGCAGAAGGTTACAGTCCTCATGGTTTCCAGGAGATAGAAATCCAGTCTCAGGAACCTCCGGACAGGCAGCTAGAAAGACAGTGGTGAAGGAGGCAGAGGGGAAGGTGCCAGTGACAAGCAGGGTGGCGGGGATCTCCCTGCAGTTGTGCATGATGCATCGAAAGAAGATGCCCTCAGGCACCAAAGGCCTGAGGGATGCAGGGAGAAAGGCAGCTGCAGAACTGGAGATCAATACCCAGAGAGCACCTGCTTGCTCGGCACCCAGAGGTCAGCGTGAGCAGAAAGAGGAGAGGACATGGTCTCCAGAGAGCAACCAGCCTGGAGCAATGGGAAGTAGCTTCTGAAGATGAAGCTACTCCCTGCTGGTGAGAGTGCAGGCTGGTACAACCACTGTGGAATCAGGATGGAGATCTCTCAGAAAACTAGGGTTAGAGGTTCCATCCAAGGCAGCTATTCTCCTCCTGGTTAGTTTTCCAGAAGAACTAAAATCATCATATCACAGCGGTATACATGCACTCATGATTATAGCAGTACAATTTGTCATAGCTAGATCTTAGAAATGGGGCAAGGGAGATAGCTCAGGGGCACAAGTACCTGCCTGGCAAGTGTAAGGTCCTGAGTTTGATCCCCAGTTCCACACACACACACACACACACACACACACACACACACACACAGAACAGATCTTAGAAACGACCTAAATACTCATCAACTGAGAAATGGATAAAAAAGATATGGTATTTTACACAACGGAGTATTATTCAGCTATAAAAAAGATAAGTTTATCATTTTTGTAGATAAGTGGACACAGCTAGAGATTATATTGTTAAGTGAAATAAGTTGGATCCCCATATGAGAACACGGTATCATCTCACTAGTGCGAGAACATGAAAGAGTAATTAAAATCTGAAAGGTACAATAGATACTGTGAAAGGGAAAGAATTTATTCAATGGAGAGGAAAAACTGAGAAGAAGAAAAGGACAAATGAAAGAAAGGAAAAAGATATGTTTAGGTACATACGCAGAATAGTTTGGAGAATTGTACTGTGTGTTTCTGCTGGTCTTTTGAAAGGACAAGTTAATGATTTTTTTTTCTTTTTGGTCTATTGTTTTTCTTTTGAATTTCTTACAACTTTTTAATTATTGTCTTGCTTTTTTTTTCTTTAAACAAATCTCAAAAGTTTATATCTGGTAACCTGAACAACTGTTCTGAAGATGGCATCATGCAGTACAGCAACCACTGCTGAATTCTTATTTCTTTGTTTAGTGAAATTCTGTACAGTCTCTAATGGCTCTTGTTAAAATCACTATTTTAGCCTTCCAGAAAGGCTGTGTGCACTGCTCTAAATTGACTCTCTACTGAGTAGGTATCCTATATAATGTTTTATATAAAATATTGTAATTTTTATATAATGTGGTCCAAAGTCAATGATAGAGGAATAACTGGATATGTTCATTACTTCATTTAAGACAAATAGTTCCTAGTATGGAACTTCCCATCATTTTGTCAATTTTATGTCTATTACTCTCTACACACCCATCATATATAACATTGTATGCACTAGGTCAGTAATTGTCAGCATGCCCTGTAAGTGTCTCAGGGGCTCAGGAAGATCCTCCCAGTCAGTCTAGGCGTGAAGAATCTGACCCAGTAGCTCTCCTGTCCTCTTTCCAGCCCTATAATCAGCCCAAGAAGTGCTAGTTTAATCTGTTTTATAAGTTGTGATTTTGTCACACGTTACAGCATGAACATGAGTCCATTGTTGAAATTATTAAGGCATCTAGGCAGATATTCACAGAATACACATAGGGGACATTAAAAAGTAAAACAGGGCTTTTGGGAAAGTTTGACTTCAATTTTCATCTTTTTGGCTGGTTCATAGCATGTGTACATAACCAGTATGTCAAACTGGAAGTGTTCGCTGAAGCTCACTAGCAGCTCTTCCCAAGAGACAACAGCATATTCCCAGTGTGTTTGTGCTCCTCTTCATCTCAAACTAAACATCTTGTGCCTATGGATGGGGTTGAAAACATGAACGTGGTCCTCACCCTCAGAAGGTTAAAAACCCTTGACAAAAGGCTCCTCAGACCAGGCATTTCTGAGCTTTCAACAGCGAAGATTCAACATGAAGAGCTGAAAACAAGGATGTTGTCAGTTTTGTCTGTCAGACTGTCTCCTGGAAAGTCTTCCTGCAACTCTCTTCCCTGCTCAGAGAATTTGCGTCCCTTTGTTGAATTCCTAGAGCAGGGTGCCTGAGGACAACGGGAATGACATGTAGCTTTGTGGTATTGTGCGGTGTGCTCGTTACTCTCTAATTCCTTATTTATACAGTTGGGGTCTGGAGAGGAAGGAGGTGCCGTGGCGGTCATTATTATTATTACAATTCCAGCCACGCATCCCACCAACTGGAGCTTCCTGTTTTCACCACCTTTGACAGCCGCCATGGCCTTTCCACGCTGCAGGTTCATTCTTCTCTCCATCTGTTCAGTTGACATTTAGACGTCCATCAGGCATTTGTTTTTGTACCTCTCCAAATTTAAATATTGTCCATTGTCTTTATGCTTACTCAGAGCTCACATCCATCATCGGGTTGGTAACCGCTTGGCCCCAGCTGTGGGGAGGCTTCCTTTTCCAGGGATCTTGAAAGCTCCTAGTTACTGTGATGTTGACAAAAGTCTTTTACTGTTTTTTGTATGAGAGACTGAGAAAGAGAAAGAGACAGAGAAAGACAGAGAGAGAGAGAGAGAGAGAGAGAGAGACAGACAGAGACAGAGACAGAGACAGAGAGAATATCAAGTTGCATTCTAAAGCACTATTTACCTTGCCTATTAAAACAATTACCCTTTTCCATTAATTCCTATCTTGACATTTTAATGTACTTAACCTCAATTAAGGTAAATATATTTAAAATATATACTCTAAAATATTTCAATTACACTTCATTTTGCTCTAAAGAAATTCCAGTACGAGCAGACTCTATGGACATAACTCCGCTTCAGACAGGTTAGTATTCTAAGAATCTTTTTGTTTTATCTTTTGTTCAGAGATTTTATGTAGGCTAAATAAAACCAGGAACATTTTTTTTTTTCTACTATGTACTTTGGTACCACGAAGCATTGCTCAAAGGCAAACTTACTTGTGATCTGTGATAGTACGATTTGTGGTCCAACACAGGAGAATTTTAGAGGCTCCATCCAGGAGGCGCTCAGCCCCTGGAGCAGCACAACACGGCCTTCAACTTCCACACACTTGTTTCTGGCCTCTGTCCTTCCCAAACTTCCAGTTTCCTATCACTCTGTGAGAAGCCTGACGCTATTCTTCACTGATAAGGATCCACATGTATTTATTTTACTGTTACACTATCTTCACAAAAGGGAGTTAGGAGGAAATAAAAGGGCTTGGCGTTTACAGTTTATTAACCTCCAGAGAATTAATGTTTGTCCTTTTTCAGCCAGGGAAGCCTTTGTCTCAAAGAAAACATTATACTACAGCCAAGTGTGGGAAACTGCTAAGCACACAGCTGCTCTGTGGGAATTAGTTGGCGGGCCTGCAGCCCTGGGTTGGACACTGTACCCAGCTACCCAAAGGGGGCTTCCGAAAGCATCAGGTAGACTTGCTTGCTTTAGAGTGGCAGAGTTCAACCCACCATACAATTTAGAATCTTGTAAGGAGAGTCTTAAAAACACTGAGCAGTCAGTTGTGGCAGTAGTTCCTGTACTGGCACTCTGAAAGGAGGGTTATAAGTTCAAACCCAGCCTGGGAAATTTAGGCATTTTAACAACTTCATGAGACACTGTCTCAAAACAGAGGCAAACAATAGGGGGCTGTAACTTAGCACAAAGGCTCTGGTTCAATCTCCTGTACCACACTTTGCAAAAGTGACGTAGCAGCTACGAACTAAAGGGCCATATATGGGTTAAACATTTGAGAGTAGGGCTTCTTACATTTGGTTCAACCTCAGGGTCTCCCAGAACTTTCTAAAGCACCACTGGCTGAACTCCCAGAGCTTCTGGTTTATGGGCCTGGGTGGGGCCCATGTGCACCCCAGGAGCAGCTGATGCCGCTGGTCCAGAAATAGTTTTGAGAATCACTGCTTGAAAAAGATAATGAACTAGGCAGGGTTAAAGCAGGTTTGCTAGGATCTGAGAAAAGGAATCATTTTCTGCTGGGTTTTCCTTTTTCTGCCCAAGGTGGAGGGTGGCAACATGTAACTGCTATGTCCAGAAGTGCTACCATGGAAAAGCACCCACCTTCTGAGCCAGGTGCTTTTGGGCTTGGGTTTTGGTTCCCGCTGTTATTAAGCTTCTGTCCCTTCATCTGCCGTGGTATTTTGCTAGACCCTCAGTCATACTGGATCCAGCTTTCTAAATTATAAGGACATTGGGACAGTATGTTTGCTAGAGGTCTTACTCATGGACTGACACAATGGGCACTGCATCACATAGGATCCGGAGGCTATGCTGGTTGCTTGAGCAACCCAGAACAGGGGAAATGCATGGCAACGTCACGAGGCCAACCTATAGCGTGCCCAACTCTTCCATGCCCTCCCACTGCTAGAACAGAATGGGAAAGAGAAAATTCGGTGAAAATGTATGGCTAGAAAAAAGTTCAAGCATCTCATGATTCTCTTCCACTGAGATTTACATGCATTACCGATTACCTCCCTCGACATATGCCCGACTGAATTTCCCTGTCATCCCCACCACCCTCACTCCCCCTCGCTTTCCAACATGGCCACTGTCCACCCTCCTGGGTTCCGAAAATTAAATATATAAAACCACAGTGGGGAGGCTGAGTGTGGTGGCTGTGCCTATAATCCCAGCGCGTGGGGGCTGAAAGCAGGAGGGTCGCTATGAGTCTGATCTACATAGTGAGACCCTATAGACTCTGCCTTAAATTTGTGGGGAAAAAAAAAAAACCAGAAAAGAAAGGCCACGGTGGGATTTTGTTTTCCCCATTAGGAGAGGCAGAACCATTGCATTGAGTGCATATTAACTGTCTGTCAATTGTAGGTTCGTGGATTTCTTCTCTAGGCTAAGGTGAGGCCCTACCCAGGGTCTGCTGGTATGCTACCTCACAACTAGACCTGACAGAGATCACTGTCATGGATAAGCCTGCTACGATGGTAGTGGACGGGATCCAATGGGGATAATCCTGACTCAGAGGACAACGTCATACCGGTGACGATGTCTGCTGGTTCCGAAATCCCACTTGGGGAGAGACACAGCAGAGCTCCCAACCCAAGAATTCAGACCAGATGAAACTTCAGAAGAATGCCTGCTCTCTTGGTGGCAGAAGTCCTGGGGCAGAGTGAGCTTCAGTTCTGTGGTGGAAGAATCAGAGAAGTTCTTGGGGTACAACACTCAGACTCTTGGGTAAAGAAGCTACTTGGGAGTTATTTGTGCAGTGTCTCACTGGAATATTGAATGTGCGCTCCCATCAGATGTATTCTAGGTTTAAGTTTTGGCATATTTCTAGATTTATTTAAGAATATGATTCTGTATTATGTTCTCTAATTTTCTTTTTTTTGTGTGTGTGTGTGTGTGTGGATTAGTAGGTTGTTACACTGGTTTATTATCTTCCACCGTTGACTGTGATTTAATAAGTAGCTAGGGTCTCTTTCTTCTGTTCGCTGCATATCTGGTTTCTTCACCTCAAACTTCTGAAACAACATTATTAGTTACCAGCTCATTCTTTCTCCAAACGCAGATCAGACTTCTAAATGTCCCATTCTTAGCTCTGTCAAAGCCTTCCCATTTTCTCTGGCATTAATCTGCAGTCGTTCCATCATAAGCCTTTGGGGTGTTGATGTCCTAGCCAACCTATCGTGCCCCTATCAGCAGGTCTTGACAACTACACAGCTTTCCTCAATCACAAAGTCACCCTCCTTTTTCCAGTATCTCACTGTTGTCCCCACAAATATCCTCTGGTGGATTTCAGTATGAACCATTCAACTCAACTAAAAGTATCCCAATAGAACCAGACCCCACTGCAACCTTTTCTCCTCAGGTACCACTATTCCCTCTTCCAAGCCTCCTCCTTAGGGTGTACACTCCCCACCCAACCACCTCTCATGCTCCTAACCCCAGCTCACCTACCTCAGTACAGAACAAACACAAATAAATCGTCATGGTGTGCGGGGAGGACAGACAAATTGCAGAAGTGTAATGGCAAGAATTGTCATACACAAGTGTTGTACAACTGAATCTCTGCGTGTTGTTATAATGAGAAGGAATTCTTTTGGGGAAACACAGGGACAGAGTTGAAGTCACTTAAATAACAGAAGGAAGTCACACTAGCACTGGATATACAAAGCTCAAAATTATTCACCGAGAAGCAATATCCTATGGAAAATCTCCATATGCAGTGTACATTGCGCTCCTCAGTTTGGTGGGCCTCAGCCAGCACTACATGAAGGAAGAAGGGAAAAAGGAACATGGGGAACATGGGGAAAGCGTGGAAAGAGGCGACACCTGAATTCTTTCAACAAAAGGAGAAGCAAAACTTTACCATGCAGCAGAAGTCTGTGATAAGTTCATAGAAGGGTTGAAAAAAAATAGATGAGTTCAAACAGGAAATGAGTCAAAAGTTTATAGCAACCTCACTCAATATGCCCACTGAGAATTTCTGGGAAATAGGTAAAAAAAAAAAAAAAAACTGGATGAGCTAATGAAAACAGTTCATATTTCAATGCTAGATTTAATAAGTATATGAAATCTCTGCAAAGATTTCAGGCAAAAATACCTGAAATAAAAACATACAGAATTCATAAATTGCAGAAGGCATCAGTGTGAAGACAGGATATGAAACAGTGAATTACAATAATGAGCTCAAAGAAGCCAGGAAAAAAAAGAAGAGAAGAGTGCAAGATTCTCCAGCAGCTACTAGATGACTGTGAGAGCAACCTAAGTCTAGTTGGAGTCAGAGGAAAACCAGGAGACAGCACAAATGGGTTAGCTAACGTGTTTACAGAAATCACAGAAAAAACTGCCCAAATATAAGAAAGAAAATGCAAAGAAGTGACACTTATAGAGCACCAAACTCATATGATTATAAAAGCATCCCACCCAACTATATGCTTACTAAATTACCATGTACTCAACAGAAAAACAAAATTTCAAAAGCAGCCAGAGGTTAAAAAATATCCCATATAAAGGGAAACCAATTAGCCCCAGAAGACTTTTCAACACAAAACCTAAAGGCCATGAGAGCTTTGAGTGAAGTACTCCAAGTCCTAAAAGTGAATAATTTCCAACCCATACTAAGCTATACAGCAAAGCTATGCTTCAAAGTACATGGAGAAATAAGGTATTTCTGTATTTTGAAAAGTCCAGCTCAGAAGACACATGAATACGAAGCCAGTGCTTACAGACACAGGTAAAAATGCAGAGGAAATTAGTGAGCTCCATGGATAAATAGCAACAATGACCTTCAGGAAAACAAAAAACTTTCATCAGCAAATAAAATATGCAATCCTATACCAACCAACACATCTCAGTAATATCTCTCAATGGTAGCAGATTCAACTTTCCAATTAAAGAAACACAGATTGGCAGATAGGATAAAAACACAGAATCAAATCATTTGTTACATTCAAGAAACCCATCTAATTCAAAGCAAATATTCATAGATTGAAGATTAAAACAACATTTCAGGCACCAGAACGTCAAAAATAAGCAGGAATAGCCTCTCTAAGTTCAAGTATGGTAAACTGCAAGCTAATGCTGATTAGAAGAGACAGAGGCCCCCATGTACTAGTGTTATGGTTTATGTCTAGCTGTCCCCCCAAAGCCTCAGGCAATCATGGGGCTTGGCTTCTATAGATTGAGACTTGATTCATGATCCCTGGGATTGTGTTTTAGTACTGATGGGATTATCGGTCTAAGTAAGGTTAAGACTATGGGTGTGGTCTAGGGCAGATATCCTAAATGTAATATAAAGAGCGACAGAGAGACAGACTTGAGCTGTTGCTGCTGCTCTGCTGCCCTGATTGACTGGCTGCCTCTGCCACCATTTTGTTGCTGTTCTGCTGCCATGAACTGGATTCTCTCTGCTCTGTTCCTCTCAGCCTTGGGCCAGTCAAATATGGACTGAAACCTCCAGTAACTGTGAGCTAAATAAACTTTTCCTTCATTCATTTTGAGTGTTGGGTATTTGTCCCAGCAACGAGTAAAAAGTAACTAAGACAACTAGTTAAGGGAGCAGCCCAACACAAAGAGATATAGCATTGATAGATGTAGGTGCACTAAATACTGGAGCACCTATCTTCATAACAGACAAAAATTACTAACATTAAAAGCTCAAATAAACAATACTGCAATTATAGTAAGGGTTTTTTGTGCAATGCTTTTACAAGATCAACTAAATATGATAAAACCAATAAAGAAATATCAGAGCTGAGCCACACCCTAGAATATATGGACTTAATAGATATATGGAAATCATTCCAACCCTGTAGAGGGGACTACACATTCTCTTCAGAAGCATATGATACCTTTTCCAAAATAGATCACATACTAGTCCATAAACCACTTTAACTATATGTAAAAGGATTAAAGTTGCTCAGTGCATACTGTCAGACCGCTGCAGATTGAAAACAGGATTAGACGATAGAAGAAATTTTGGAAAAGGCAAAAACTCATAGAACATTAGCAGCACACTCCTAAATGATTAATAGAAGAGATCAAAGAAGACATGTTAACATTTTGGGAATTTAACAATGACTGTTCAACTCAGTGAGATTTCTGCAACACTATGAAAGCAGTTCTAACAGGAAAGTTCATTACAGTCAGTTCACTTTAGGAAACTTGAGGAAGGTCCAATTCGTAGCCCTCTGAGACAGCCTAAGATATTTGAGAAACAAAAAGAAAATCAGCCCCAAGCAAAAATTAAGGGGTGAATTACAAAGACGAGAGTGTAGGTCAATAAAATTGAGACTAAAGAAACCTATACACCAAATCAATGAATTGAAGAAGTAGTTTTTTTTTTTTTTTGTTTTTTGTTTTTTGAGGAAAAAAAATGATAACCCCTTACTGAGACTCATGAAGAGAAAAGACTTACATCAATATAATTTGGGGGGAAAAAGGTGAAATTACAACACTGTTGCCATCCAGAATATAATGACCATTTTGAAAAAAATTGTATTTCAACAAATTAGCAAATTTTGTAGGAATGGACACATTCCTTGGCATGTACAAACTACCAAAACTAACCCAAGAAGAGAAATGAATATACTTAATGACCTAATAATTAGCAAAGACATCATCACAGTAATAATAAATCTACCAACTAAAAAATGCTGAGGACCTGCCAGACTGAGTGCTAAGTTCTGAAGTGCAGTTAAGGATGTTATATCGTGTCACTCCTCGAACTGAGCAAAGAAATTGACAGAAGTAGAGTACTCCCAAGTTCATTTACGGAAACCAGTCTCACCCATGGAAGCCAGTCTCACCCTTATCTGCAAACAGGATAAAGACCTAACTAAAAAAAAAAAAAAAAAAAAAAAAAAAAAAAAGAACTATAGGTCAGTGTCCTTAAAGCACAGAGATGCAATAAGAAACTGGCAAATAGAATGTAGCACATTATCAAAAAGATCATAAATCATGACCAAGTAGGCTTCACCCCAGGAATGCAAGGATGGCCCAACATATTTAAGTCAGTAAGTTTAATGCATCACATTGAAAAGAGCTGCTAGACAGATTCAATGTAGTACCAATTAAAATACAAACAGCATACTATATGAGTCGAGAGAAAATCATCATAAAGTTCATACGTAGCCACAAGAGACACAGAATAAGAGAAATGATTTTGAGCTACAAGAGTAAGCAGGAGGCACAGGAATATCTTGACTTCAAGCTATGTTACAAAGCAACAGTGATAAAAATGGCATAGTAATAAGACAAAAACAGATACGTAGGACAAAAACATACGTGGAACCATGTAACAAAGCCGAGGACACAAGACTTCCCTAGACATATCCAGCTATCTGATCTTTGACACGGGGGCCAAAGGCATATGTTGGAGGAAAGACAGTCTAGTCAACAAGTGGTGCTGGGAAAACAGGTTATCTGTGTGCAGAACATTGAAACTGAATCTTTATCTCCCACAGATACTAAATTAAAATCAAGGTGGACTGAAGATCTAAATGTTAAAACAGAAACATTAAACCTGCTAGAAGATAAAAATAAGTAAAAACACTTAAAGACTTGGGGGTAGGAAATATTTTTCTAAATAGAATGTCAATGGAAAAAGAAAGAACATCAAGAAAAATCATATGCGATTGTATCAGACAAAAAGGCTTCTGTCCAACAACATAATTTATCTGTAGAGTTGAGACAATTACAGAGTGGGAAAAATATTTTGCTCTCCTCAGAGGAATCATATCTAGAATATGCACAAAAAAGCTCCAAAAAATAAAGCAACATAACATTAAAGATAGACAATAAAAGGACAAGAGATATAGAGAGACATTTTCTGTGGATGAAATATGAATGTTCAACAAATACATGGAAAGAAGTTCATCACCCCTGGACATTAAAGGAATTCAAGCTGAAGTAATGATAAGACTCTAACTTACTCCAAAAAGAGTGGCAATCCTTAAGCAATCGAGCAATCACCAGTGCTGGTGTAGCTGTTGTGAAATAGGAACCCTTCATTGTTGCTGGGAAAATGCAAATTAGCATGCCCATTATGGAAATTAGTATGGACATGTCTCAAAGAACTGAAATCAGAAATTCCACATGACCCCAAAGAGCTTATATCATTAGACTGTGCTGTTGTATATGTGTAGCTGTTTATAGCAGCACAATGCATAATAGCCAAATTATGGAACCAGAGTGTATACCCATCAACAGACAATTGGATAAAGAAAATGCACCGTGTCTATATAAGATGAAACACTGCTTAGCTATAAGAGTGATCATTGGACATAGGAAACTGGATACACCTGAAAAATATATTTAGTAGCATAAACCAGGCACATAAGCTTAAGCGTCAAAGGGAATGAATGATACAGGGGGGATAGAAATGGGCAAGGGGATAGGTCTGTTATAATAGTGAAGTGGGCCAAGGAACAGGGGTGAGGGGTGAGGGGTGTGGGGTGCGGGATGAGGAACGGGTTCAGGGGAAAGAAGAATAAGGATGTACCGCCTACAGGAACCTGATCAGCCCGAGGCGCGTAAACATTCTGTGCTGCAATGCGAGCTATGATAAATGATATCAACAGGAATGAAAGATGGGTAAGAGAACTGGAGGACGAGAGAGGGAGATTTTAAAAACAGAAACACGTTGTAGTATCTGCACGGAGCCATTGTTCAAGATGATTGTAAACAGCACGAGCTACAAAGATACACGGATACAATTTTTAAAAGAAAGCATGATAAACACTGAACATCTCAAATAACTTTAATTTAAACACTCATACATATTGAAACCTGTCAAAGAATTGTCATAATAATAGCAGCAACATATTTGATATTTTTGTTTGCTTAGAACTATATTCTGGGCTAAATGATCTTCATATATTATACTGATTAATTCTTGCCAGGTTCCAGTGAGACAGAATATCAACTGTCTATGCACTAAGGAGCTCAGTGCCATGGAGGCTAACTATGTAAGATTGCTGAGTTCACAAGGATTAAGAGCTGGCGTTTGAACTGACGAGTGTGCAAGGGGCCCACAGGCTCTTGAGTTCTTGTGCTGCCTCTAGTTGATGCATTTCTAAACCTCAGTCTCTGCCTCTTACCCAAACTGGAATTGTTTTGTGAGCCTCCCTTGAAGGGGTCATTCAATTACACCGTGTCAGTTACCTGTGATGTACACGTAAGAGGCACCACTACTGTGAATCAACACAGCCTTCAAACTGTAAGATGATCCTTAGTTTTCTCTGAAGTTTTGAAAGCAAAGGATTAACTTTTTCATTTCATCTGAATGTGAAATCATAATCCCAATTCTAAGGACTCGTCCTCAGCCCATTCCCATTATGTGTATTATCATGATTCAATGTTCCATAACCCAAGTTAAGAAACATAAATGGAATGCCAATAGAAAGAAAGAAAACTAATGACTCTTCTTGGTGTAATAATATAATATTTAAAATATAGTATCTGTTTTATTCATCCGAATGCTTCAATTTCCTTATAATGACTTCAATGACTCTCTCTTCCTCTCAACTTCATATTGAATCGAAGACCTTTACACTGAGCTACAACCCTAGTCTTATTTTAGATTTTATTTTTCACAGGGTCTTACCATATCACTATATTTCCCAGCTTAGGCCTTAAACTTGTGATCTTCCTGACCCAACCCTCAGAGTACTAGAATGAGGGTTGTGCCACTATGCCCAGTTGGGGCTTGATTTATTTTTTTAACAGAAAAAAAAATATTACTGCAAGGTATTGTAAGTACTTCTAAATGCTTCAGCATAAAAGGACACGTATTTCCCTGGATTTCAATGGCTAGTTGCAAAAAGCATATCCTAGATTAAATAACATTACTGTAATACTTATGTATGCATGCATGTATGTATGTATGTATGTATGCATGTATGTTATGGCTGGCTCATCCAGCTCTGGAGGTGGGGCTGGCCCAGCAGCCATGGTTACTGGGGAGCAAACCATGGTCACTGCAGTTGCCTAAGCTTGCCTAAGCAGGTGCTTTAGACCACGGAGCTATCTCGCTGGCCCAACATTATTGTAATAAATTTTATGCTTAACAATTACTTTTCTGAATGTCTTCATCAGTAACATTTCTTCTTCATCTCTGATTTTCCAGTCTGGTTATATAGCCCACTATAATTGAAAGAACTGTGGCTTTCATTTCATTGCAGGGAGCCAGTGAACACAAAATTGATGATTTCTCCAAATGTATAATGTGTCTTTCATCTCACAACTGGTTTTTGAAATATCTCAAGTTCTACCCCAAGTCCTACACTGTATGCTGAAATTTATGAGAAAAGAAGTGTCTGAAATCTCTGAATAAAGTAAAATTATTGAGCAGAAAGAATGTGTTGACCACCTAGTCCTGTTTTCTTATTTTATAAGGGAATCGGTGCCAGAGTGACTTGTCAGAATGGCAATCATTCAAAGATAGCATCAGAGTCCAGACTAACACATCAGATGACTAATGTCGACATGGGAAGTTAGGATCCCTGGGTTGGTAATAGTTATGAATGGAGACTTACGTCATCAGCTGGTGACCCAAGCCTTCCTAGGAAAAAGATGGATTTTCCTTAGGAAAGTAACTTGAAACCCTGCCTGGGACTGAGCTTGGAGGCTTGAGGTGATGGTGGCTAGGGCACAGAGTTATACTGCTTTATACTGGGAACTGGACTCCCAAAGGGTGAAATGGCAGAGGAGATTTTAAGGACAGGGAAGCTTAGTACTCAATTTCCTCCATCAGAACAGTGGCAAGCTCTGAGGGAAAAACGAAAGCTCATTGGTAGGATCAGGACATCACAGAAGAGGATATCAGCAACTGCTAGGTTCTAGAAGTAGTGGGGAAGACTTTGAGCTTCCTGTGTGGCAAGTAAAGTGAGATTTAATGAAAACTGAGGTCACAAATGGCTTGCGTGTAGTTCTCACTTTCTTTTATTTTCTCATATATTTTCAATATTCTTGCTCATGTTCTTTTTAAACTTTAATATTAGTTATGGTTGTCTCTGTTTTTGGAGTACAGAGTACCCCTCATTGACTTATGAGGGATAATCCTACACAAGCTATTCTATGGACTTTTATGTAGGTCCTATAATAGCAACTTCTCACAGGTTGTTATCATACATAGAACACCTTTACAAAGCCAGCCTTGTCTCTTACTTATATTTATAGACAAAGACACACAGGCACAGTTGGTAGTGGGCCCAAATGTTCCTCCCTCCACGTCACTTGCAGTGTGAGTCCCACAGGTCCTTTGCGCTCTGAGCATCTGCTTTCTCACTTATAGAATGAGGAGAATAACATCACATTTAAAATATAAATGGATTACACTACAAATAATCTCGCATAACCTCAGAAGTATAAAAGATACTCACTAAATCGCTTAATAAATGGAAATCAGGCAGAAATAAAAACACATCTGGAAATGTTTCTTAAAAATTGAGCAAGGCATAAGTAAGGAAGGTCCAACACCATTCGTTCTTTATCCATTCTCATCCAATCCTTGGACATGACGAATGGAGAATAAAACTGAAGTAGAACATCAGGACAGATACACATTGCCTTTCTGCTTTTCAAAAAAATTAATTTAATAAAGACTGAGGTTACAATAGGCTTGACTATATCTATATTTATCACTTTCATCTCTTTTCCATTTACCTTCAATATTCTTGTACATGCTCATTTTAAACTTTTTATATGAAGTATAAAATAAATACTATATCACAACCGAAAGCAGCTTGTTGGCATAATCCTCACCAAGGGATGTAAGGTGTATCATCCCCAGGGTGAGAAGGGAAAGTCTCCTAGATCAGGGCACGTTTTGGTTAGTCCACTGATCTCTGTCAAGGGCCTAGGCCAGTGCTTGTTCTGTGAAAAGTACTCACATATTGAGCAAAAAATTCAAAAATTTGATCTGCTAATTCTTTCCCCACCATTATGTGGCAGAATTAGATGCTGGGGATACTGGTGGCCCCAAGAGAATTGTTTGCTATTGGGTGCAAACAAGCGTTAACTGGGGGGATAGCTGGGTGTTCCTCCACGGAGCTGGCCTGGACAGAAGACACCTTCAGTGTAAGCTCCGGCTCTGGGCATGGCACTGGGCCCTGTCGTGAAGTTGCTTGTGTTCCATCAATGGCTTCTGTATTTCCTGGATGAGCAAAGCAAGACACAGTGGAGAGGTTGAGAGCCTGAGAGGGGTTCCGCTGGTGGAACTCTCACTAGGTGGCTGGAAGGCCTCCTGCCTAAGCAGTTCAGAGCAATCACTTCAACTGTCAGTGTTCAGTGTCCTGGCTTTGACATCTGCGCGTGGGGAGGGACAGAGCCGGGTGCTCAGAATGCTCGCTTGTGTCTTCCTTTCCTCCTTCCCTCCCCTGCTCCCCTCCAGTGAATCCGCTGTCTTTGTTTCGCTTTGCTCATAGCTGAACTGAACTGTTCATTCTCTCCGGAGATAATTTAATACAATAGATGTCTGAACTAGAAGGATTTGCTGAAGAATTTCTCTAAATTCTGTACAGTCTAGCTGCAGCCTACTGCCAGCGAGAACTCAAGGTTCTGAGATCTCTTGGGGGTGGTTAGGAATCTTGCATTGCCTGTATCTCCCGTCTGTAGTATCCAAGCCCAAGACGCCCCTGTGCTGCTTTTAACGCTGTCATCTGGGGACCAGGTCTCTACCTCTGGCTTCTCTGCTCCCCGTATTCATGCAAAGGCAAGAAATGTTGGTGGCAAAATGACCTCAGAGGAAAGTCATAGGCCTGATAAGAAGATGTCAAAACACTTTGATTGGTCCCCTGAATGCTTTAGCGCCAGAAATCTGGGAGATTGTTAGTGAACCTTGAGATCTCAGTACAAGAAAGGAAAGGGATGTGGCTTGTGTCTAGGTGTCTCCCCAAAGCCGCGTGCAGCTCGGGAGGCTGCCTTGCTGTCCGCTGCCGCTGCTGCTGCTCCTCCACCCACCTGCTCTTGCTCTTTGCCACCACCATGAACTGCTGCTCTCTGCCCTGAAGCCGGCTGAGTATGGACTGAAATCTCCATTAACTGTGAGCTAAATTAACCTTTCCTTTCTTATTTCCAGGTGTTGGGTATTTGTCCCAGCAATGAAAGAAGAGCAGCCAAGACAGAATCTGTGACAAATGGCCCTGAATGCCACTGTTCAGAAAGCCTGGAGCCAGATTTTGTTGTTCCTTTCAGGTGGGTGCTAGTAATTTACTATAGCTCCAATCAGAAGTTCTCTTGCTTAGATCTCTGCTATCAGCAAGTTCGTTTCTTGATGGTCTGTAAGGACTAGAGAAATAAGAGTGTACCCCAAGATATGTGTATGTGGGTAACTGGTGAGGATACCTGCAGCGTTTTGCCATTTGAACATCTGCAAGATGAATCCTATGTTTTAGACTCTGGGTAGAGATGGGGTTACAAGTATTTGAAGGTAAGAAATAAAGCAACGGATTTGTAAGGCAAATGTCATCCTAATCTTTTCTTCCTTCTAGTCCCTGTTCTTCATCCATCCTTTAGGCCACAGAGCTGTGATTCAGGCTTGATGACAGGAATGATTCAGAGATGGCACAAGATGGTCCAGAATTCTTGGCCAGTTTTATAGAAGATTGCTCATTTACTAAGGACAGATGATGACGTATTCTTGCTCAGTTGTGGTGGCTCCACAATTGCTGAAGCAGAGTCTCCTGTGAGCTTCCTGCTTCTTATATAATGCTTCCTAAAAAAAATTACTACCCAAGCCGGGCGTGGTGGTGCACGCCTGTAATCCCAGCACTTGGGAGGCTGAGGCAGGAGGATCAGTGCGAGTTCGAGACCAGCCTGGGCTACAAAAGTGAGCTCAAGGTCAACTTCAACTGCATAGTGAGACCCTGTCTCAAAAAGACAAAAAAAAAAAAAAATTACTACCCAAATGAATATATACAGCTCTTTACGTCTTCTCCAAACTGTCTGAGTAGTACCTGACTAGTTTCTATGATGCAGTCTTCCAAATACATTAATTTTCTCGGTTCCAGTTGAACAAATGAGATTTCACATATGTGTGTAAAGAAGCGAAAAGGATGATATGAAATATCTATATTTTATTCAGCTCCCAGTAGGGACCTATTTTCCATGCTGGCCATGTGTTTAGTCTCTCAAATCATGTCTGCAAAGCAGGCCTCAAAACTAAGTTAATTTTAATTCATGTTCACATCAACAATCATTGGCTTAAGAGCTTGGCATGACAGTCTTACTAGTCGTGCTTGCACTAGGGCTCAGCTGTGCTCGTTATGTGCCTTCGAAGTCTCTGTTTGGAAGGTTGGGTGGGCCGTGGGGATACTGCACGCACCAGTGCATCCGTCCGTTGGTGGGCCCAGCAGCTGCTGCGTAGGCTGCTAGGAGGCGGGGCTTCCCTGGAGGGGCGGCCAGCGGTGTGAGCATGCGTTCTTGTCCTAGCTTCTCCTGCCTACTTTCTGGCTGCTGTAGTGGGGAGCACACTTTCCCTGCCATGTCCTGCTGCTGTGCTGTTTCTTCTTTGATGTTCCCATAACTGTACACTGAATTGACGAAAGCCCATGAACCCAAATAACCTCTCCTCCTTGAAGTAGTGGATGCTGGGTATTTTACCTCAGCAATGGGAAAGAGACTAATAGGAAGCCTCAAAGCAGTTGTTTAAATTGGAAGACTCACCTTCCTTACTTACAAAAGAGAG
This sequence comes from Myocastor coypus, assembly GCA_004027025.1. Lineage (NCBI taxonomy): Eukaryota > Metazoa > Chordata > Mammalia > Rodentia > Myocastoridae > Myocastor > Myocastor coypus. The sequence goes on from PVJA010016044.1 coordinate 31,833, forward strand.
AATAGTATCTACCGCACTGTTTGCTTGCGAAAAATAAATGAGGTTATACACTGTAAAGGCCTAAGTGCGGTACCCAAGTTAGCCGGCAGCTGGTTTGTTAGCATGATGCTAGGTGCCCAGGACCTGGCTTAGCGAGGAACTCTCACAGCTGAGAATAAAGACAGCACTGGTAATTAAGTGAGTGCTGGATATTGGAAGCTGAAAGGGTTGTCACTTACAAAAGTCCACTGTCCTGCTGCAGGACATCTGGGAAAAGCCAGGCCAGCTCAGAATGCAGGGAGGGAAAATGAGGGTGACTAAAGGGCCAGGGCTGCAGGAGATGCTTGATTTCACGGAGGCGCAGTGCTGGGAAGGAAAATCTACTCACACCTTACTTGAACCACCTGTGGAAGACCAGAAAAGAATGTTCTCTCGTTGAAGCCAAATGGTGGGGGGGGGGGGGGCTCAGTGTTTAGGAAGGCTGTGATGTCGCACCCCACGGCTCTGCCGCTCCACCAGCTTGCTGCCGTGCACTTGCTGGACAGAGATGCTGAAGCTTCTGAGGAACGTGAAGAGGAATTCCACAGGAACTCCACATCCTGAGAGGGCAAGAAGATCCTCAGGGGCCCCTGGGTGAGGTAGAGGAGTTTCCTCAGAAAGAAGGAAGGAAATGTGTAAGAAGACGGTGACTTCGCACAGAATATGTCACCAAAGCTCGACAATGGATGGCCGTATCGTAAGAATGGCATCGGGCTATCTTAACGATTGTAGAAAATCAGTGGAATTAAAACCTTGAGTTGCAAATAAGATCACTCAAAGATATCGCATTTCTCTTCTGAAGTTGTCTACATTGTTTACTTTGTGGAACTTGCAGAGGCTGATGACAACAGTTCTTGACTGTTTTATTATGATCCTCATTGAAGAACCCCCTGCGCTCTGCCTCTGGTGGCCCCTTCCGCTGTGGACTCTGCACCAGGTCTCCTGCTTACCGCTCAACACACCTCTCCAGGCAGGTAGGCTTCATACATAATGTGACCAACAATTTTTTCTCACTGCTCAAGAACAAATGTTCATCCTTTGGGGGCAAATATTACCTCTCCTCAGAAGGCATGGGTGAGGCCGACAAAAGACAATGCCCTACACAGATTGAACCATCTTATCTCCTCATATGTAACATTTAGGATTCAGTTCCATCTGGAAAAACTCCTTATTCTCTCTGTGTCTTTCCAGGCCTAGAGAGCATGGGTGATCCTCAGAAAATGGCAGTTTCTTTGTGTTCTCCACAGGACATTTTCTGTATGTAGCATCTGCTTTCTACAGCAAAAAGTTTTATGATGAACATTGTAATTTTCCTTGGATGGTGACGTTATGAAACATGAGACTCATATTTCTTTTACAAAATTTTATTATAAAATAAAAACAACATTTCATTGTAAGAGCAGGATTACTGTGCCAGGGATATAGCTCAGCAGCTGAGCACCTGCCCAGCAAACACAAAGTCATAAGTTCTATTTCTGGTACAAAAAGAAAGAGAGAGAGAGAGAGAGAGAAAGAAAGAAAGAAAGAAAGAAAGAAAGAAAGAAAGAAAGAAAGATAGATAGATAGATAGATAGATAGATAGATAGATAGACAGATAGATAGAAAGAAAGAATTACCAAAAGTGTTACAGTTGTGGGACTGGTAGGCAAACTTCTTGGATCCTGGGACAAGCAGTGTACATGGTAGAGTCGTTGCTGCTGGCTGTTCTATCAGCAGGGACTCATCACTTGGCACCAACATTTCAGTTCCAACTTGGTCACCAACTGTGGTGGATTTAAAATTGGTTGTCAACTTGCAAAGCCCAGCTGAACAGATCGAGTGTGGTGCTGGGTGACGGAGGACCACGTCAGAATTGGTGCCTGGTGCATAGGAGACAAACTGGAGAAGAAGAGAGGCTGTAAGGGAAGCTGTTGGGCGCTGTGTGTAGGGGCAGTTGTGCTTCCTGGAGGAGCTTGTTGTGCTGACAATCCTGATGAACTTGCCTTTTTCATCCTTAAAGGAGCCTGGGACCTCACTGTCACTGAGGATGGCTGTGGTTGTTTTGCAGGGAGCTCTGCTCCTCACCTTGAGTGTCACTTCCTGGCTCTAGTGCAGATCCCTCAGCCTGCTGGCACAGATCCCTTCATCCTGTGCGCCCAGACTTTCTAGCTCCAACGCTGACCTTTGGGCCTTCCCAGTGCAGATCCATGAAGCAGCCTGCACGAGGCTTTGTGGTGGGCTCTGGGCCTCCATTTGGATTTGTGGGAGGCATTTTTATGAGCTCTAGGTTTTCAGGTGGACTCAGGCAGGACATTATCATGGGCTCCAGGCTCACAGCTGGATTCTTTGGTCATTAGTGTGTGGACAGGTTTCCTGCACTCTTTGTACATGATTCTTTGTGTGACTATCATAAAATATATATAAAAAAAAAACAACCCTCCGTGCTTTGCATTAAGTTTTTCCCCCTTGCAAATCCCCAAAATATAACAGCAAGAAACTCAGTGGCTCTGCTTGAGTCATTTGTCGTTTCTGAAATCCTATAGCCTCCCTTAGAGAAAGAACTGCAAGGTGTCTGTAAGAAATATAGGATTTTAGGTTTTATTTTTTCTTATGTGCATGAGGTGAGATAGTGCCAAGAATTAACATATATTATTTCAGGAGAAAGGAAATATCCATTTTAGCATAAACAGTACAAGTAAGCCAGACTTTGTATTAGACAAGTGATTATTTTTCAAATGTATTTTCCTAAAAGAGTTGAAATCATTATCTTACTTGTTTCAATCCTTTTGGAAGCTTTTTCTGTCCAACCTTCAAAAAGCATAATTAAAGTTCTTCTTGAATTGATTTCTTTACCACATTTGAAGTTTGACTTCTGGTGTGCTACCTAGCATTTTAATGGCTAGTTTAATGATTGGATATTGATGCAGTTCACTAATTTTGCATGAAATCTCTATTATGATGAGATTACTGGCCACAGCTTTTGCTGCTGCCTCTGGATCTCATTTATCTCCATGTATTCCTCAACATCTTTTTGAATATAGGACTCAGGCCAGGACTGGCTAAATCTTTGTCATGATTTAGCTCTGGGCGATTTTGATTATTTTCTGCTGTGTGTTCTTAGGATGTTCTCCTATAGCATTCTATGTACATAGCGGTATTCCCGAGTGAAATTTCCTCAGTACTTCATGAGATGCCAAAGTACCATCAACACCATGAAATACGCTTCATAGTAATCTTACTGCTTTTCATTCCCACTTGTCTAAGATCATACAGATGTTTTGGTGCAAAGCCCGCATCGACTCTCCCCGAATTCCCTCCACATTTGAGTTTGATAGCGATTTTTAACTTTTCATTCCCAATCATGTTGTACTATTCAGACAGCTTTGTTTTGAGGAGAGGGTAGAAACAATGTTCTCCAGATGCAAGGCTGGTGGCGCTTTCCTATGGGGTGGGAAGAAAAGATTCCTCACAGCCCATGTGGGCACTGCAGACTTACTTCCGGTTTCAGATGCTTTGGGGCTGGCAGGAGAAGCCTGGCCATGTCCTCCAGGCAAAGCTGGCAGGACACTGCGATGACACAGGTGTTCTGTGCTGTGGCAAACAGAAGCCACTGAGTGTTTGAAATGTGGCTATTGAGACTGAGGAAATTTTTGACTTGATTTAATGTGTACTAACTGAAGTGACCTTAGGTGGCAAGTGGCTGCCCTACTCTCAGTGCAGTCCTGGGCTTCAGAGAGAGGTTAAAACTTGCATACATATCTTTTTTTTGTTTTGTTTTGTTTCAATTTTTTTTATTGTTTAAATTTAACAATGGTTATATTACATATTTTCATCATCAGATCAGTTTAGATTAATACATACAGGTATATAAGATTGATCAAACAATTAAACATTAACCTTTCTAAATCCACATTACATTTTTTTTCCTTTTCCCCTTTCTTTTCTTTGAAAGTTGACATACTGCATATTGTCCTCACAATCATTCTACAGAGTACAGTGTTTGGGCATGACCCACCTCCCTATTGATGTTGCTTAGAAATATAAAAAAATTTAAAAAAAGGAAAAGAATATACTTCTCTTTGGACTAAGAGGAAGCAGATACATACACAGTCAAAGGTTTTGCGATTGCAGTGGGCCACCAGTGAAGCTTTGCATACATATCTTTGCTTCCACTCTCTTCCAACTGTGCTTCACAAGAAGCTGTCCTCGTTTGCCTCTCCTCGGTGGCATCAGAAAGGTCACCACACCTGCTCTGGAAGAGCTGCTCCATGCAAAACGTTGACATGGGGCTTTTTCTGCTACATGTTCTGCATGTGAAACGTTATTCCAATCGTTTACTTCAGAACTGTGACTTGAATGTTTGGGCCAGGAAGCTAAAATGCTGTGTTCAGAACTGAGGGTTGCGATTCCCTTTCTGGTCTCTTCCACAGCGTCAGTTAAAGAAGGACTGAAGTGGAAAATCCTTCTGGAGGGAATTTTGAAAGCCAGGAAACTCAGTGTCCAGTTAACATTAACTCCCAAGGTTAGTGTTCACTCGCTCTCAGCGCTCGGTTGTCAGTGTTCTTCTTTCTTTTTTTTTTCTGCCTTATCAAAGGTTTAAGAATGTGGAAGTTGGTCATGGAACACTTAGTTGACAATGCCCAAATTACTTCCAGTTTTAACTCCCGTCCCTTGTTAGGCATTTGTGGAAACCAAAGGACTTCAGTGGAGAAGACTTCAAATAACATTTCCCTCAAATGCTTCCACCTTTGTAAGTCATTTTGCAGGAAAAAAAAAAAAAAAAATCCCTGTGTTTGTGCATCCTGGTTAATGCTGTCAATCCCTTCTCGCCACAAGAGAATACTGCAACCATGGAGTACTTAATTGTGCTAATAGGGCTTACCCTGAAGTGGCATGACACCTGGGCAGGAAAGTCTTTCTTATTGCCAACGTTATTATTATCTTTCATCTGATGCTTTCAAATATGGACCTTAGAACGAACTTGCATAAGGCTTGACCATGGGAGCAGAATAGGAATTTAGGAGACCTGTGAATTATGGTGGACTGTTACCGAGTGCCAGCGGAAGTGTTTTCAGCTTCCATGTTAATGGAGATTAAATACGTAATCAGTAATACGTCCACCCAATATGCATTATTGTTTCTCCTAAGAGTCCTATTAATAAGGAACAGATTTTGACGTTTTTGCTTCTCTTTTGCTTTTCATTTCTATACGCTGTCAACACAAATGGAAAAGGATATTGAGATTTTTCTCCACCTTTCCTCCAGGATTAAGGCTGACTTCTTCATTCTGCGTCTCTCTCCAAGCTGTCTGGTGTGCGGTGGCGCCGGCCGCTGCGTGTAATTCCTCTCTGAAGTTTGTGACCGTACGTGCCCAGCTCACGGGTGGAGCCGAGCGCCCCACAGCCCAGGCGTGCATTACGTACATCTAAACTCCTGAGCAGGGGTGTCGGCAAGTAATGAGCTATGTTTTAAAACAAAACCTGGAATGCCTGGTTGTCCTTCCACAGAAGATAATTTATAGTTTTTTTTGTTTTTTTTTTTTCTTTCTCTTGCCAAACTACCGGGCTCTGCCTTTGACCTCTCTCTTGTTTTAATGGAAATGTGGGGAATCATACTCTTCCTTTTTCTAATGATTCTCACAGATAATGATAAAATGCTATCCTACTATATATTAACTAAAGATTATCATTAAACATCAATCCTGGAAAATTTCAATAAACTTCCTCAATTGTTTTTTGAACCTGTGCAATACAAACCTTAATCCATCACTATTCCTAATATTTTCCTAAGAAAGAGACCACATTAAGATCTTAACTACTTCCATAAGCTTTAGAGGCATTATTTTATTTTTATGTGCAATACTAGTTAGCACAAAGTATTTTTGCAATATTTTCCTTTAGAGTTGTAGTATTTTTTTTTTTTAATGTTAGTTTTTGAGGTTCCAGGGAGGACAGTAACTGTTATATCCATCACATTTAATCATTCTCCTTTTTAGTTATATGCATTCTAAAACTGGAAGAAAATCTAAGCTGAAATAACAATTACCAGCTAAACTTTTTTGAATTATAGAAACATTAAACTGTACAACATATCAGAAATAATCATTGTGTCATTGTTCAAGTGACGGCTGCGACTCAGCCGCACGACTGACACTGACGGAAGATCTACAAGCCGCTGCACATGCTTCCAAGGGAAGTCCTGAGGGGATCTGACTGACCTTGTCAGAAACAAAAGTTACCTCTTTTGTGATACAGATATTTCTTTATCTTGGCCTTAACCATCCAGCTGAAAAGTCTAACCACGAGGCATAAAAAGTAAAGCCATATTAACATGCTGAGCTGTGACAGGCTCAAGTCAACAGCTTCTGACATTGCCAGTTCTGCTGATAACCCACTACTATTAGGGACTATTGGACTATGCATACAGCTACTTTCTCGTAGTTGAATGAGAAGAAAGATCATATAGAAAAAGTATCAAGTCTGCATCTTGTACTCTGGATAACTACTATGAAGACAACATTATGTAATGTATTAATTATTGTAACTGTCCTACTGACCTGTTTTGAAACTGTCTCATTGATATTTCTTTGTCATTAAAATTTATAACAAAAATAATTCAAAAAGAAACAATCCTTGAGAGAATGCTATTCAGTTTGCTACTATTATATGTTTAGCTTTCAGTCAGAAAGTAGCATACCATCATAAAGCAATACAAAACAACTTATTTTAATGTTGAAATTGTTAACATGCAAGGTGGGAAGGAAGCCTTTGTGGTGCAAGTATGATTTCTTTTTATCCTTTTCAACATAATTGAGACTAGCACTATCTCCTTGAAGCTGTCCCAGTGGGATATTTATATATGTATCAGTTTGACTCTATTAATACAGTGTATTGATCTACAATTCATCTAATTGGTGAGAGAATATTAATGGATTCCATTAGTCCCTTTTCTAATTTCCACATGTTCTCAGGACCATAAATCTTCATCTACTCACAAGGAAAAGGCAATTCCAACAAAATCAGCTGGAAACAGGACAAAGAAAATTTTTAACGAAAGTCACAAATAGAATTCATGCAAATATTGCTAGAATTTCTCCTTTAAAGGTACGAATTCCATTTTTTAAAGGAAGTCTGCCTCAAATATATTATAAATGCGATACAGTGGAGGTAGATGTGTGGAAAATGCTGCCCATGACACTCAAAGTTATGGCGAAAATTTGGAGTCTGTTGGACCCTGAGCTTCCCTGGTTGCTCTTCCTGATGGTCACAATATTGGTTTTGGGGAGTGGATTTTGAGATAACTATGCAGCTAAAACAAAGAGGCTTGCCTGCCAGGACCAGTGCAAGCGACAGAGAAATGCCTGCCCAGTGACTAGCCCAGGGCTTGTGCCTGCCCTGTGTGCAGGACTACTGTTATTATGGAGCTACTTTATCATCTCAGCCAACTTAGATGACAGCGGCCGGGGTTGTAAGTGAATGCGTCCTATCACCCTTGAGAATATTCTCTCGGCTGTTCGTCCTATGGCTATAACAATAATAGGAAACCACACGGAACCTTGAAGAACCCCAGCGCAGAGCTCATGGAATTTGGGGCTGCGCAGTGCTAAGTCCATCCAGGCCAAATAAAATCACGAGGCATTTTTAAGATGGAATTATTGGCCTTAGAAGTTGGAGGGGCCTGGAGAGACAGCCCAGATGCTCCAGGGCAGAAATTAGTGCCCAGGGAGGAAAAGGAACTTACTGAAGATTTGAAAGCTATTGGGTTTAACAAGCCAGGGAGAAAAGAGAGATTTCCCTGTCACCCAGTGCAATACTTTTTCCAGTACTTTACAATATTTTCACCTTAGTAAACATTAAATTGAGAACCATACTTCTTTGTTTGGCTTTAGTGAATATTGAGTGCCTATCATGTGTATAACACTATGCTGTGCTTGGAGTTATAGGAGATGTGAAGCTATATAAGAGGTTGGCCTTCAAAGACACACACACACGCGCACACACACATATGTGTATATATACATATACATATATATGTATATATATTCCTTGCTTACATACATTTGCATCACATATAACACCTGAGGTTCCACATGGTCCAGTCTCTATGTGGTATAACATACAAAGAAGCAGTAGTATCTATTGGCTTTGCAGAAAATTTAAATCTTGAGAATAGCTTGGGGGGCTTTTAGATGGCATGTATACTTATTAGGCAACTTTCTCTCTTTTCAAATTCCCTACTTATACCAGGAGCTCAATCTGCTCATCTGTGTCATGACACTGCCAGTTTAGCACTTGTACACTCTCTGCCTCATCACCATCTTCCCTGTCGTGCACAGGAAACAAGTTAAGATATAATAAAAAGTAGCCTTGTTACCAACAGCTTATGGATGGAGATGAAAATAAGCCTTTCTGTCTTCCCAAACTCTTCCTAGATGTTTGTGGTACCTTCCTTTCTACCTGTAGCCGAGGAAAAGTATTAGAGATTTTGGTTTCATTAACCAACTCTTCTGCATACCATTGCCAAGGATACTGCTAGCAAATGCTATTTCTCATCACGGCTTTGACCAACACCTTGACTGTAGATGGTCGTGAGGGTTATGATTGAGGGCCAGTGGCGGCTCCTGCTTTGATCCCTAAAGCTTTATGATTATGGGAGCAGAGCAAAGAGCAGTGAATTACAGAATTTTCCAATGTTATATGCACTCTAGTGGAAAACAGCATGCCAGTGATGGTTTTCTCAAGAATTCCTCCTCTTACATAAAAATTTTCTTTCTTGAAAATCTGTGGACGTGCTGCTTGGATTAGAGCTACAGGTCTACATTCTAAGTGGCATCTTTTGCACGTGCAATTAGAGGAAGGTCGGTGACTGTGGTGGGCACAGATAAAGAAGAGGTGGCGGCCATAGTCCTCTTCACTACCCATGAATGTTTGGGTCTTTGCTAATGTTCCTCTAACTTACCCCACATTTCCTTAACAACAAAATAAATCATATATCTCTGTGGACCTTAGGCTGAGAGGAAGAAGCAATAGATTCCTCATTTTCAAAGATCCATGGTCCCTAACCCATAAAACAAGTGAAGATTTGGTATCTGCTTTGCTCTTATATCCAGTAAACACAGCTTGAACTTTAGCTCCTCTGGTGTGTGTGTGTGTGTGTGTGTGTGTGTGTGTGTGTGCGTGTGTGTAGTGAGGAGTGAACCCAAAGTCTTTGCACTGAGTTTTATCCCTCATCATGTTTCTTTTTAATCTTGTGGGGTCTTGCTTAGTCGCTCGCTTGGACAGGCTGGGCACACGTCTGTGATCCTCGCCCCTGCCTCCCGGAGCACTGGGATTACAGGCGCCTTGCTACAAGCAGCCTATTTTCCTTCTCACATACCAAACCAGGAAATGACCAAGGTTCTCACTCCATTTGTTCTGCCAGCTGTGTATGCCAATCTTTCTGGTCTACAAACTACCCTCGAAGTGATCTTGGCATCATTTTTGTGCAGTTCTCTCCTGATTTTGCAATCCTTTTATGAATGCGGCTTCAATTTTTTCTGGCTGTATTTTCAAATTCAACATCTCCATGTTTCTTATTAGTGGCTCATGACTTTTGTGACAATTAATTCGCCACTCTACAGTTCTGTCACAAGATGTCCCAGGTTTCCTGCTAAGACTTGCAGGAAGGTATGGAGCTCCTGCATTGTCCTTATCAATGGGTCTCCTTGCTCTGTGAACACTGTGTTGGGAGACATTGTATAATTTCCTATCTCTCTAGACCTATCCCAGCCTCCAGTACTATTTACTGAGTTAAATTGGTGAATCTTTGACACTTACACACCTCAGTCTGTTTTCCACTGCTAAGTACACAGGCTAAGCTATACAGAGCTGCCTTTTGACTTATGATCTTGATTGGAAATCAAGGCTACCCATCCTGCAATGAATTTCTTGTGGTAGGACCCAAACTATGCACAGAGGATCAGTAGAGGCCTGCCCAAACCAGTTACCATAGAAAACCCATTTTCAATCTATTAATCCATTAATCCTATAAGTGAATTAATCTGTTTATGATGGTAGAATCCTAACAAGTTCTTAAAAGGCCTATGTCAGATCACTTTTAATCTTTCTTAATGAGGATTAATTTCAGTGTGAGTTCCAGAGAAGAAAATCACAATAAACCATGATAGTATGTTCTAAAGTTTACTGAACAACTACAGCTGCTACCAAGAACTCTAGACACAGAGAACTAAAAAGGGTGAGTCGTTATTCCTCAGTGATGATGAGTCTTAGTTTAAGCCTTCATGCTTTGCATATAATAGCTCATTCAATCTTATCAATAACTATGAAGCTAAGTATTATCATTTTAGAGCTGTAGAAACCAAGGAACAAAAACATAATGGAACTGCTTGATGTTCAAGAATAAGGAACAAAGGGGCTGCGGAGATAGCTGAGCAGATTAAGCACTTGCCTGGAAAGTGCAAGGGGCTGAGTTCAATTCCTACTTCCACTACAAAAAAAAAAAAAAAAAAAAAAAAAAAAAAAAAAAAAAAAAAAAAAAAAAAAAAAAAAAAAAAAAAAAAAAAAAGGAGCAAAGAGATTCAAATATTGTATTTTTTAGACTTAATAGCCTTTGCTCCTCCTATTAGACCCTGAGTATCTACAAAGAATGCAAATACATTAATACAGTCCATGGAAATGAATGCTAAGAAGAAGATGAGTTACATTATTCTTTAAAAATGAAAATGGGGGAAAAAAAGAGGATCAGGAAAAATTATGTACAAGTACAAATTCTATACATTGAATATTATCTTTAGGTGTACCTAAAATTTACCAATAAATTAATTTTTAAAGACAGAAAGAAAAAGAAAAATTCCAATAAAGTAATTATCTTAGTCATGCTAACTGCATCTATAATTGTAAAGATTACAGAACTAGCATACTCTAAAGACTAATTTCAGGCAAATGGATAACTCTCGGAGCATAGGGATTAGTAATGTTTTTGGAGTCTGAGCACGCATCAGCCATATAACAGATTTAAAAGCAGATTCGTCGGAGCGCTGTCTGTGAGCAGCGCAAGAGCCTCGGCACGTTTGTCTGTCCTATTAGATTTCTCCCACCTTAATCCCTACATTCACAGAGCGAGGAAACTGTGCTTATTTTATGGATGTGTATAAAAATAACAGAAGTCTCACTCTAGGAATGTGTAGATGTGTTGAGTGCCAGATTTGAAAAGGATATTCAACTCTAAAAGCCCTAACTGTGGCATCAATTATTTAAATTTGAATCAAATCCCTCCTGGAAATTGAACCAACCAGGCATCTTGATGTTATATAATCATGTAATCATAATGTTGATATTCCCACAATTTGTAAATTAGAAGTGGGACTCCCAGTGGTGTGTTACTACTTTGGGAAGAATATAGCAGGCAGCCTGCTAGACTTCACTTTGTACTGGAAGAGCAAATCGTGCTTGGCCCATTTATTTCTATTTGGTAATGAAAAATGTATAGTATATTTGGGTAAATATTACTCATAATAGCATGACGACTATCAATTCTGGAATTCATTATCTTATTAAAATTTAAAATTTTGCTTTCTTTATATTATTTGTCTAACTATTTCTACTCTCCATTGTCACTGACATCTGACCTTGACATTTCATCCAAATTCACCCATAGTAGATGCAATTCAGACTATTAGAGGAGCTACATCCTGAAAAGATGTGCCAGGTGGCATTCTCTTGCAGGTGTCTTTGGACCAGAGAAAGCATCTGAGTCATAAGCAAGAGCCATATTGTATCCATCCTTCTCTCTAGAGCTGCACTTCATTGTTGAATCACTATGTCATTCTTCTTGGAGAGTACTATGAATAACTGCAGTTGTCCTTATTAATTTAAAAACTGGTTTCACTCAGGCACATATATATGAATAGTGCTTGAATTTCTCATAAGACTTACGGCCATTAATTTTCAAAGATTCTCAAAACTGTCTAGTGAGGATAAGGTTATTTCCAAATGGACAATGACTACATATATAGTCATATATATAGTCATATATATGTAGTGACACCTATATATGGCTATATAAAACTATCAGCTTTTTCTTCTAAATGGGAAAATTGTTCATGTTCTTAGGGATATTCTCTAATTTCACCCAGAACTTTAACTTTAGTATTTCAAGATAATTTGCCCTGTTTTCTTTTAAACCTATGATGTTATCAATTGTGAGATGCATCTTGATTTTATTTTATTTATTTTTTAATAGCTTTTATTTATTTTTTTGTTTCAATTTTTTTATTGTTTAAATTTAACAATGGTTATATTACATATTTTCATCATCAGATCAGTTTAGATTAATACATATAGGGATATAAGATTGATCAAACAATTAAACATTAACCTTTCTAAATCCACATTACTTTTTTTTTTTT
>PVJA010016045.1:0-12744 GCA_004027025.1 Myocastor coypus
TCAAGGGACCCCAGTAGAGCATGACCAAAATATATACATAGCCCAAGTGGAAATAACAAGGAAGCTTATGATAAATGCCATTGCATAGATACTTAAGCTTACATTACACATCATAATATAGGGACTTAAGCTTTTAAGCACTAGAAAGCACCTACTATGTATTGGAAGCCTGTGAGAAATAGTCAATTCTGCAGTAGTAGGGTTCTGAAAAGTCTTGCGGAATCTATGCAAACCAACTTCTAATGGAAGGAAAATAAATAATGCTAGGAAGGGGAAATCCCAATGTAAAAACCTCAATCAAAAAATATGAGAGAAGGGGCTGGGGAGATAGCTCCGAGGCACAAGTGCCTGCTGGGCAAGTGCAAGGTCGTGAGTTCGAACCCTGGTCCCACAAAAAAAAAAAAAAAAAAAAAATATGAGAGAGAGCTCAGCAGTCTAAAACACCTGCTTAGGCAACTGCAGGGGCCATGGTTCGATCCCCAGCACCACATGCCACACCAGCCCCATCCCCAGGGCAGGCTGAGCCAACCATAACATAAAAAAAAATAAAATAAAATAAGAGAGATATGGGGACTTGAAAATTATACTTGGCTTGCAGGAATGGTAAAGAGAGTGTACAGAGGAAATGGGAAATCATTTAAGTTGGAATGTTGCCCCTTCCCAAGACTACAGCAGAAATAAGTAGGATATGTTTGCAGCATCACCCAGGGACCAGACTGAAAAAATACAGACAGTAGGGGAAGCTATATGAGTGAATGGGGATGATCACAAAGGGCCTTGAATGTAATGGGCTGGGGAAACGTACAGGCACAGACATGGCAGAGTCCGTGTGAACTCCAGGATGGGAGAGATATGATGAGGTTAGAGGGTGGGGGAAAGAAGCCTTTGTGTAAAGACTGTCCTGTCAAAAGGCCAGGGTGGCTGATTAGTGTGGGGGCTGTCCCTTTGGAGCAATTTTTAATAACTTGAACATGTTAAGTGACATCAAAAATAAGAATAAGAATCTCAAATAATTAAAGTTGGTCTAAAAAAAATGCATTGGAGTTCAGGCGACAGATGGTTAATCTTGGGTGAGCCATAGTGGAGCACGCAGAAAAGGAGGAGTAGAAAGAGTAGACAATAGTGGACTGGCTGGTAGCCGAGGGCTGAGAAGCCCTGATGCTGAGCAGGCTCCTGACCCAATCCCATAATGTGTGCCAGTCTTTAGTTTCTCATCCCAGGAAAGTTATTGAGCACCGTCTTAGTAGTGGTGTGTCTTGTGCTGCCTCTGTGAGCTGGTGGTATGCTCCACCCCAGGCAGGCAGACACTGTGTGACTTGCCCTGGTTTCCTTCAATTAATCCTAGCTATTGCTTCCCTCTAGTGGCCAAACTGTGCCTCTACTTTTTTGACCAGGGAGAATGGGTCTGACTGGCAAAAATGTGGAACTGGCTGGTAAAACATGCAGTCAAGGGAGCAGTAATAGGCATTGTCCAGAGGGCATCACCACAGAGGTGCCAAGGCAAGAGGTGAATGATGATAAGGAAGCATGAAGAAGTCATGAGCCAGACACGAGGCATGGGGCAGCACTCAGTCCAGGGCCAAGGCCACCAAGGATAGTGGGTAGGTGCAAAAACTCATATTAGGGGCTGGGGAAATAGCTCAGCAGTATAAGCACCTGCCTGGCAAACACAAGGATCTAGGTTCAATTCCTGGCACTGCATGCCATGCAGACCAAGGAAGCCAGGCATGAGGGCTCACACCTGTAATCCAATTACTGGGGAGGCTGAGACAGGAGTATCACTATAAGTCCAAGTTGCTGTGTAGGGAGATCCTGTAATAAATACATAAATAAAAGATTTTTTATTTAAAAATAAAAGAGACTAACATTAGGACTTATACACTAAGTGGAATAACTTGAACAAGAAAGGAGAACAGGGTCCTGAGTAAGGGCTTTCTTCACTTGAAGACAGGGTCCAGGAGGCAATGAGGGCAAAATTTCACATTTCAGAAAGATAGTGCGAGGCACCAAGACCCTTGAGGTGATGTTGCTTCTTCTGCCTCCTGGCAGCTGCTTTGGATCTCAGGAGCCAGCACAGTTGGACAGGCCTCACGGGGTGGGGTTGAGCCAGCCAGCTGCTGGCACCAGAAAAGAGTGGATGCTCAGAAAGCCTGCTGGCTTGCAGCTAAGGAGGAATGAGGATGATATAGTCTGTCCCAGGCATAGGAGGACTCAGAAGCTGATAATATAAACAGCCCTGAAGAAATGCAATGAAAAGGGCTAGCAAGATGGGCCGGCAAGATAGCTCAGTATACTAAGTATCTGATTAGGCAAGCACAGGGACTATGGTTCAATCCCTGGCACCATGTGCCACATGGGCCCTGCCCCTGGGCTCACTGAGCCAGCCATGGAAACCAAGTATGTCGGCAGTGGAGGGGCTGAAAACAGGAGGACAATTGTGAGTCCAAACTTCAAAGTGAGACCCTGTACAAAGTACATTCTAAAAAAGAAATCCAATGGCCAGATCACTTACAGCAGTAGGTGAAACAGCATTAGGAAGGATATGTCCCTTTATAAGAGACGCTATTCCAACTCCTTGGCCTAGCACCCCACTCTTCTCCTGTTGCCACATGTCTGAGCTACCTTTCTTGTTACTGAGCCAAAATACCAGACACCGCTTTTTTTTTCTGTCCTTTTTGAGACAGGCCTCATTATACAATTCAGGCTGGCCTTGCTGGTCTCCAATTCACACTGATCCTCTTGCCTCAGCCTCCCAAGTGCTACGATTACAAGAGTGCGCCACCACACTTAGCTCAGACACCACATTTAAAGAGAGAAAGATTTATTTAGGCCATTGTTTGCAGAGGTTTCATAATTGAGTAGCTCCAAGGCAGAGTGACTAGGCTGAAAACAGGTCATGGGACAGATGATAGCAAAAGCAATAAGAGAGAGACAGACACACAGAGACAGAGAGACAGACAGAGACAGAGAGAGAGAGAAACGGAGATAGAGACAGAGACAGGGAGATAGAGAAAGACAGACAGAAACATAGACAGACAAAGACGCAGAGAAAAACACAGAGAGAGAGGCCTCTTTCACTTGTATTTTATATTACATGCAGGGTACCTGCCCTAGCACAGATGTAGCCCTCACACCCTTAATCCAGGCAATGCACTATGAATCAATTACATACTCTAGAATCAACCACCTCTGAAAATACCCTATGATGATCTGAGACTTTAGAGGAACATCTAGACAAAAACTACAATACCACAACCCACACACTGTGGGCTGCAGTTCCCAACAGGGTGGCAGGTTACCGCTACCAACATCCATTCCCTGTGGCCTGTGTCCAGTGCCGTGGCTGGCTGGTGAAGGAAGGAATAAGCAGATAGACAATGGGTTTCAATTCTCCAGACTAGAGGAATCCTCTGTAGCAGGTTCTTGTGTGATCCATAGCAAGGCACTTACCTCTCCAGGCCTCAGTTTCCTGGTCAGCCTAGGGGAGCTTGGTCTTTTTCCAGGGCTACTTGGCTGAGTGTCTCTGTGACACTGTCTCCACCAGACTGCAGTGTGAACATCTACCTTGATTTGGCAGCCAGTTCCAGGAATCCTCCCAGTCTGATTGGAGCCTGTTTTATTTCTCTAGGAGGCCTGATGGAGGAAAATGAGGTCATATCTATGGTCCTGCAAATGAAAATGATAGCATAAATCATACCTAAACCTGGGAGTAGTAACATACAGATGCTTTTAACTTTTTTTTTTTTTTTTTGTCCAGTCTGCCACTTTCCCTCAAAATGTGTTATTAAGTATGCTTTGAGAATGACCTACTCCCTGGGCACAAGGTGTCAGTGCGAGAAAACATGTCCCAGGTATATGCCAAGTTGTAAGGACTGGAATATAAACACAAGTTAATGCTTATTGGGCAAATAGTGCACGTCAGGAGTTACCTGTGTTAACTCATATAGTCCGTGCAGTAACTGCCTGGTAAAGATTTATATGACCCCTCCTTTACAAATAAGGAAAATGAGTCAAAGACCAGCTAATTGACTTGTTCAAGATTATACAGATAGTAATAATGGATACAGATTGAAACCTAAACTGTCTGGCTCCAGACCCAATAACCCACAAAATGAGAAATAGTCACCCACATCTGAAGAACTGAGTCTGGATAACATTTTGCACTTTGTCTTTGGTCTTTGGCTTGGTTTCCCGTGAAGCTCAGCTGTCCAACGTGTTACAAGATCCAGTGGGCATAGTTTGCAGGAAGGCTGGCTGGTATTCAGAGAAGCCCACAACTTCTCATCCTTCTGTCTTTCACCTCAGATTTCTCCCAGCCTCATCGCTCCCTGCTTCAGCAGGTCACCTGGGATTTTCAGAGCCATTCCCATGGGCCCTTTCCCCTTTCCCAGGCCATGAACTTGCTGCAGGAAAATGCTTACTGCCCAAGCAAAATTAGAATTACAGTTTAGGTCAAGCTTCAAGGGAGTGGGAGAGGTCTCTTTCTCAGCAGGATAGCCACCTCCACAGGTTCGCAGTCATTGTTGTAGATGTCTGAGTTCACTGCTTGCTGCTGATCTTCCCGCCTTATCTCTGCTGTGTGAGCTGAGTGTGACACTGTGTGGGCTGCCCAGAGGCAGTGAGATGAGGACAGAAGGAGAGAGCTATGGAGTTACAGGTCCTATTTATTCTGTTCCTGGAGTGAAGGAAGACTACCTTCTTACCCATACTGAAGTCCATCTTTAGTCCAGGTATTCTCTGAAGCTGGGGTAGGAAGGCATACAAAGATGAGAGCAAACAGGCTTACATAAGTTTGTATTCCCCTCCTCTCTTCCTAGAGAGCTCTTGCTAGCCTTTAATAGATTCTTATTGAATGCACAAATGAAGAAACATTGAACTGAGCCAAATCTGAAACCCTGGAAATTTTACCTTTGAAATTAATGATGCCCCTGGAAGGCACAGATCCGTTGTACCAGTCTAGTTGCTGGGTGGATGTGGGCTTTTGATAGGCTTTTATATGAAGCCTGATATAAAAAAGTCCCTGACCTCTGTGCTTGTTCCTACCTTATTTTCCATTTCTGCCACTCACCTGGATAAGCATGTGAAAAGGTATGTTTCTGATATGCAAATGAAATAAAGCTGGAAGGAATTAACCACCACAAAAGATGAGAGAACATTACACCTTAGCTAGGAGATTTAATTGATCAGTGATAAATGGAAAACTCTCTGAGTTAAAATTCTTTAAGGTCAGAAGGAGGAGCTGGATGGAGAGGCCCTTGTGAATGGAAGTGGGCTGGTTAAGGAAATGTTAGTTACTAGAAGGCCTCCAGGCCACTTTGATAGAAGTATAGTGTGGAGACAGGGAAGGCGATACCTGATTAGTCTGTGCTAGGCACATCAAAGGGATTAGGTTCGCTTCTGGGTTCCTCTATTGGGAGGGATAGTGCCAAATTTATCAGAACAGAGCATGAGATGAAATTGGAAACCACACATTTGAGAACCATTTAAAGGAAAATTTTGGAACAGAGAAGACAGCAGGGAGTCCTGCTCTAGCTCTGATGTGCTACAAAGCTCTATGGAAGAAAGCAAATTTTTCTGTTTTACCCTAAAAGACACAATAACAGTAGACAAAATTTGTAAATACAAAATAACAGTGTTCTTGAAACCATACTTCTGCACCAGAAGGTGATAGTTTCATAAAGCAGAGAGTTAATTATTTTGGAAGGGATCCTGCCAAGGGGAAGGAAGTGCCTTAGAAACATGGAGGCACAGGACAGCCTCCGGATTTCTCTGACCCACTATCTTAGCTGCCACTCCTAGATCTGTGTCCTTTGCACAGTGCCAAGCCTGACTTTGAAAGTCTTTCCACAGAGACACTAGTGCATACACCAGAGTCCAGTGCACACACCATCACAACATGAAGTGCTACCAACCCACATGCACATACTCAGGTGCAGGCCTGGACCTTGGACTGCACAATACACTCCTCAGTTGATATAGCATCAATTTAGCAAGGTTTTCACAATATCCTGAGCTTAGAATTTGAAAGTCTGGTATCTTAGAGTCTTTTGTGTCCCCACTTGTGAGGTAGGAGGTTAGATAATCTCTCACTAATTTACTAACTCATTCATTTAATAAAATAGTTATTATATACTGTCTTTCAGACTCTAAGGAAATGAGGTTGTATTGAACCTCTACTAAGCCATGAATCTGCCTTTAGGTACCATTGTCTCACCCCGTATTTCCTGTCATGCAAGGTCAGATGACTGCTTTGCATGACAAAGTCATTTCTCAGATCTATTAAATTATTTTAAAAAGGAAATGAAAGGATCAGTTTTAATTTGTGTCTATCAGAGCCAGGTGTGCTAGTGCACACCTGTAATCCCAACACTTGGAAGGCTGAGGCAGGAGGCTCAGTATGAATTCAAGACCAGCCTGGGTTACAAAAGTGAGCTCAAGCCCAGCCTGAACTGCATAGTGAGACCCTGGCTCAGAAAGACACACACACAAAAAAATTGTTTCTATTGAAGATAAATCACATCAAAAGAAACAAGGAAGGGAATAAAAGGCAAAACTTAGCAAATTTGCATCCTAATAGGTTATACTTAGTGTTTTTCAGGGCAAACTTTTGAAATTTTGAAGGTCTGCAGGAACCTTTACTATATCATTACTCTCACCTGAAGGTTTGTCTGAGTATACAATCTTAGTTGAGAAATAATTCTCGAAATTGCTGTTACATTTATGTTCTAATGTTGCTGTTACAATCTGATGTCATTCACTCTTAGTTTGCTGGACTTTACCTGATTTTCTTCCTTCCTCTTTAAAAGCTTTTAGAATGTTATTTTAAATTAAAATACATCCTAATAACATACTTTAGAGTGAATACTTTTTAAAATTCACCATATCAGCTACATGGAACACCATAGCAATTTAGCAGTGCTGTCTTTCAATTCCAGGAATTTCTCTTTCCATTTTCCTGTCAAGAACTTGTTAAATTGATTGTATAATTTTGTTGTATTTTCTTATTCTCCTCCTTAGGTGTTCTTGTTTTACCTTCCCAAAAATTTCTTTAACATTATCTTCCAATCCATCTACAAAATATTTCACTTAAACTACGATATTGGGGCCCAGTGGGATGGCTCAGTGGTCTAAAGCGCCTGCTTGGGAAAGCTTAGGCGGCTTCAGGGACCACAGTTCGATCCCTGGCACCACATGCTGCGCCAGCCCTGCCCTCGGGGTGGGCTGAGTCGGCCATAAAAATGAGTGAATAAACAAACAATGGTTCTGGGTTCTGAAACAAGAAAATAAATAAATTTTTTAAAAAAGAAAGAAAAAATAATAATAAACTGCGATATTTTTTTAATATCTAAGAGCTCTTTCTCATTCTGTATGTTTTCCTTTTCTATAGCAGCTTGTTATTTTTTCATGGATACAGTATACTGTCTTAACTTCCTGAGGGTACTACTATGTAGTTGAAAGGTTCTTGTCCTACTTGCATTTAGCTTCAAGTTCCTAGTAATTATGTACTTGTTTTGGACCCTGCTGGAGATGCAGTTCAGGAAAGTCTAGTGATCTGAAACTAAATATTCATATGTATGAATGAGGCTCATAGTGAGTGCCTGAATACTCCATGAAAGGGAGGCAGTTTATTAGCAGGAAAGTCTCACAGCTGTGTGATCTCACAAGGCCACAGAAGGCTTGTTGGGAGGCTCTCCAGTGTCAGTATGTGAGTATCTGCACATTGTTTGGCTTCTCCAGTAAATGACCATCAAATCTGTCTAGAACATTTCCATTGCTAGTGTTCTGTGAGCTTAGGGGAACAAAGATGGCAGCCATCTCCCCATTCTTAATATAGGCTTTTACTGAATTCCAACTTTTAGGGCAGGTACATAAGACAGAGAAGGGATCTAGGGGTCTTCACAACTCTCACTTCCTCTCCCATTTTAGCCTCACAGTACACTGTTCTTCAGCCTTGTACTGTCTGGTGCCTCCTCCTCCTCAGACTGTCAGAGGATGTGGGGTCAATAACTGGAAAGAACTTACATTTTATTTTCTCCATTCTACCAACTCAGATCTCATTCTTGCATCTGCTGCTGTCATTGAAAAACAAAGTCAACTTATCTGTTCTACTGGTATATCCTATTGTCTATATCTTTGGAGGGTTGTATCTCCCCCTCATACCTTTTCTCATTTCTTGTCAGTTTTAGGAGTTGTTGGAGATACGGCCAAGGAATATAAAGACAAGGTCATTTTTTTTTTTTTCAAAGGAGACTCAGAATACAGTAACTGTGGGACCTGGAAAACCTGAGAGGAGTGGATAGATACTGGGTGGGGTAGGAAGACCTCTGTAGCCAGACTGCTATGTAACAAGTCAGGCAGTAATTCATGGACAGAGTCACATGCATGCTCAGATACAGTTATTCATTACCTGATATATTCCAGGCATCACTTTAGCCTCAGGAGACAAGAACAAGACAGAGGCTTCTCCTACATTCCACTGTGATGTGGGAGATAACCAACAAATAACAAGTCAGCAAGATAACATGTCAATGATTAATTCTCAAGAAAATTAAGTAGGGCTATGCAATAGAGCAGCAGTTCTCAACCTGTGGGTCACAACCCCGGCGGGGGTCAAACATCCAAAACAAAGGGGTCACCTAAAGCCATTCCAAATCATAACTGTAGCAAAATTACAGTTTTGAAGTAGGCACCAAAATTATTTTTTGGTTTGGGATCACCACAACATGAGGAACTGTTTTGCAGGGTCACAGCATTAGAAAGGTTGCGAACCACTGCAGTAGAGGGTAAATATAGAAATTACTCCACTCATAGACAATTAATGCTGGAAGGGGCCCTGAAGTGCCATTTCATTATCTCACAAATGAGGAATTTCAGGTAAGAAGAGTAGGAAGAATTTGCCCGGTGTCCCACATGGAAAACCCTATACCAGCACCAAGCTTTCCTTATCCTCACTCCTGCCTTCTTCCCATTCTTGACTGCTGTGCAGTTCACACCTACAACACCACCAGATGCTCCTCTAAACACTAGGGGAACAGCTAAACCAAGTGATTCCTTCAGTTGCCGGCAGAAACAGCTGCCCCAGCTCCAACAAACAAAGATAAAGCACAGTGTAAGCTTTAGACTCTTAATTGAACCTGGAAGCTCTGTGAGCTACCAGAATGTGTACTGAAGAAATTCCAGAGTTCCACAACAGTTTTTCTAAACACGCAGACATGGCTTAATAAATTTGCTTCAACCATTAGACTCAATTTAAGATAAAGCATAGCACTAAACTCTTGTAAACAGACCTAATGTCTAAAGAGCTCCTCCAAGTTTCCCAGTACTGCAGGAACGGATGTGGTCTAGTAGGGGAGGGATTTTTGAAGCTGTCATACTGAGGCCTCACTAGCAACATGGGGCTCTCCCAATGCTTCCAAGTGGTGCTGCAGAAAAATTAAGAACTCACCATCAACTGCCCTTGACAACCCTCAGTTTATTATGGCTCCTTAAAATAGTTGCATTTTTTTTTTTCTCATTACATTTGTTGATTTTTTAAGAAAGTTACTACAGCTGATGTTGTTGTTACTTTCATTATAATATAACACTTAGGTCAGAAATATTGGGCAGTACTAGAAAAAGAATGACAAGAGAAATCACCCAGAGTCTACTTCCCAGGAAAACCCAAGGTAACCTTTTCATGAATACCCTACCTGTCTTTTTTTCCCCACTCAGAATGAGTGGGAAAGTGTCCTAGCTTTCTGAATGTCACTAGAAAACCACCAGAGAACACTTGTGCTCTTTTTCCATAACATGAGGAAGCTCACAGGGGTAATCTAGCTTTAGACTGTTTACACAAGAATGGGATTCAGTTACTCTCTAACTGACCAAGCAACCAAAGATCTAAATGAAACTGACCATTTACATTTATGGACAGTCTGAGTAAGGAAGATGAAAATGCAGGCAGCCTTGCCAAAGGGTGGTGAGGAGGTGTCCCAATGTGGAGATCAATCTGTGCTAGAATGAAAGCCCTGCATCTGGAAATAAGGTTGGGAGGAGCTCCTACAGCCCATCTGGGACACATCACAGAGTTACCCTTGGTAAAAGAGACCAAGCTGGGGCCCCACTAGGAGTGGCCAGGACCCACAAAAGAAAGCCTGAAAAGGCAAAGCCAAGTGGCCCCTTGGAGGAAACCCAAGTAGACAATTAGCATCAAAATGGTCGAGCAGGCTTTAGGCAGGGTTCTGGGCAGGAAGGAAGAGAATGTGCCTGAGGAGCTCCCAGAATGGGGCTGGCTGACTGAGGCCTGAAAGACTAGAGAGGAACTCAGTGAATGAGACTCCACAGTGCAGGGTATGAGGTCATAGAGGAATTAGCAATACCTCTGACTCCATGCTGAGATTTGCTACCAGCTCAGCTCCCAGTAAATTGGTTTTAGCATCTAGAGGTAAGGCTGAATGGATTGAAAATTAAACATCCATAGCATATTGTAAAAATTCTATCATGAAAATATGATATAGCACCCAAATTTGTCATGGGGTATGATGGGGCTTCCTGGGGCCTAGGGAGTCATTGGGACCTCTATAGGGACTCAGGGGGAAAGGATAGGCACCTACCCTCCCTCTACACACCTAATTTCAGCAGAGGACACACATTCACCTGTACATTATGCGTTGAGAGCATGGACCTAGCTGTACCTCTGGACAAATCACTGAATGAGTGCTTTTAGAGAAATCAGAGATCCTGCTAAGGATGGAAAGATAGTTTCTTACATTCAGGTGGGTAGAAAGAGTCTGCTCTGCAGGACCTGCTTTTCCCTTAGGAATATTTGAAGGAGGAAAGAGGCTGATTGCCGTTTTTCTCTTTTGATGCCTAGCATAACTCAGCTCAGCACTGAGTAAAAAGGCATTTCAAAGGAAAACAACCAGGAAGCTGCTCCTGGGTAAAATCTGCATAATATAGTGAGTTGAAGTCCGCAGACAAAGACCTGTTCTCCTCAGGAACAGACCAGCAAAACTGGAGGAGCAGGCCAGGAGCAGGCCAGAGCACTAGAAGATTTGGACAGAATCAAAGTCTGAGAAGGAGCAGAGGAAAGAGGCATCTGAAAAGCAAGATGGGGACTCGTGAGGAAAGTGCCTGAGCAGTGGGTTATTTAAGGAATTGACAATAAAAGTAACTGTTAGAGCAGAAGTCTGAGAGAGCCTGGCTGAGTGGTAGATAGATAGAGACTAGTTTGGGCCAGGGGCCTGTGCTGCTTAAGCTGAGAATGGTTCCACCCTGAAAGAAATGAGAGATCAGAAGCCAAGCCCAGGCAGCAGGCACAGAGGGCAAGTTGGGCAGGGCTTCACAGCTCCTCTCTCTAAGTGGTGAATAAGTAAAGAGAAAGGTAAGAGCAAGATATGTGTTGCATCAGGCCTGGAAGGGTGGCTTAGGAAGGAAAGCACTGCCAAGATAAAAAGGAAAAGAAAAATGACGCACAAATGAGTCATCTCTGGAAAAAAAAAATGATAAAAATGAAACCAAGTGCAAGGAACTTTGGGCAGGCTTAAAAGAGGAAAAAAGAAGACACATATGCTAAGAAATATAGAATGAAAATCTAGCAGCTTGCCAAGAACATTGAAACCATTTCCATGGGGCCATAAGAAGAGAACGAGGGGAAAACAGATGCTGTTTGCAGCGTTTCCTACAGCATAAACATAACAGACCTAGGTAGGATCAGAGATTGAGCTCTGGAGAAAACAGGAGCTTTCTAAGCTTACCACTGTAGAAGCCAGGTGAAGTAGCAGTGACATAGGGGAAGGAAACTCCCAATGATGTGGGAAGAAAAAATGATCTTTTAACTTGAAAAACACTTGAACGAGTTCTTGTTTTCTAAAACCGAAGAATGAATTTTAGAAACGACACGGATGTGTAGAATAGAGTATTTATTGGGAAAGAAAGCTTCTGTCCAAGAGGGGAACAGAAGGGGGGCCTGAGTGGGTTGCCTGAGAAATTGTCTTTCTTTAGGGGTCTTATAGGGCAAAACCATGTGATAAGACGGACCTAAGGTGAAATTGGGGAACTTGCTTAGGTGATCATGAGGTGAGACAGAATCATGGTCAACCAATGAGATTACAAGCATCACTGTTCAGGTAAAATTGATTAAATCAGGAGCAAATTAGGAAGCAAATCACATAGCAAGCGGGCATGAATATGGAGTAAGGGTTCTTTCAGTTGAGGTTGAGTTTCTTGCTTGTTTAGGCTCTTTTAGGGCAATCAATACTCATTTAGAATGTCAATGCCTGATACTTAACTTTAAGTGAGTGGGCAGCTGCATTTCTTTACTGTTTTGTTTCAAGGTCTGGCCCACAGGTAGGGTGCCTGTCTCTTGCAAAGCTGTATAGTCAAGTTGCTTTTTATATTGCCCTCGAGGGTCTGGCCCTATCTGACTGTCTATAATATTTCTATCTAATTTGGCTGCCTACAACACCAACATGAAAGAATGAATTTTAGGAACAACGAAGCATAGTATTTATTGGGGGAAAGAAAAATTCTGTCTGAAGTAGGGACAGGAAGGGGGCCTGAGCTGGTTGCCCCAAAATCTGTCTTTAGGGATTTTTATAGAGTAAAGCCACGTGATGTGGAGCCAAGGTGGAAAACAAGGGAACTTGCTTAAGTGGGCATTGTTAGGAGTGATATACCTATATCTATATCTATATACATATGCATATATATATCTATATATATATATATATATAGATAGATAGATATAGATATAGATATATATAC
>PVJA010016045.1:12844-44303 GCA_004027025.1 Myocastor coypus
GGATGACTAGTGCTTGTCTGCTTAGTTCCTGATAAGACCCAAGTGAGTTCCTGTTTCCTTAAGTTTTCTATTTTCTGAGACCTTTAGGTTCCAATTTCCCCCTTTGGTTTCCTGGTCAAGAATAAAGTCACCGCTTTCCCATTAGCTGCCCGCGGGCTCACTTCCCCGTTAGCTGCCCGAGGGCTCACTTTCCATTAGCCGCCCGCAGGACCCGCACCATCCCGAAACACCCCAATCACCTTCCCCAATCCCCCGAATAACGTACGCTATTGGCTTCTGTAAAACCTGCTTGCTGAATCCCTCATTAGCATAGACAGTCTATAAAAACCCATACCCACCGAGGCTCGGGGTCTCTCTCTCCTGGGGGTGGGGGGTGACCCTACGCTGGCGTAGCCAGAAAAAGCGCTATAACACCTTTATAATAAAAGAGCTCTATAACACTTTAAGGCACCGACTCTTGGCTCATCCTTCTCCCGACGTCTCCAGGACCTAACAACATGAGGTGGGACAAAACTATGGTCAGCAGTAGCAGGCTGACTTGAAACAGAACTGGGGCTTTTCCTGTAGGGGGCTGGGGCTATTGACTCTTCCAGGCATCCTTAAGGTGAGAGACCTATTTAGAAAACAAATCCCTGATGTCCCTAGGGGGCTGTGCTTTTGCTTGATCCTTTATCTTGAGGTCTGGCCCACAGCAGGGGCCTGTCTCTCCCAAAGTTGCAAAGTCATCTTGTCTTCTATATTGTCTCCTTGAGGACCTGTCTGACTGCCTATAATATTTCTATTTAACTCAGCTTCCTGCAACTGCAGGAACAAGACAGGAGGGGAAAGAGGAGATGTTCCATCCTTTTAAAATGAAAAGAGGAGGGGTTGGGGTTCCCTGAGTAGTAGTAAAAGGCAGGCAAGCTTGGGACTGTGGGTTTAATTGAGAGAGACCAAGACAAAAGAATCTCAAGTT
The DNA here is from genome assembly GCA_004027025.1 of Myocastor coypus. Lineage (NCBI taxonomy): Eukaryota > Metazoa > Chordata > Mammalia > Rodentia > Myocastoridae > Myocastor > Myocastor coypus. Next base: position 13,800 of record PVJA010016045.1, read on the forward strand.
TGTGACCAGCTGGGGCAACTTAGTGGATAGCAAAATCCTGTCTCAAACTTGTTTCTTAGAACAAAAAATTTGAGGGCTGTGGATATATAGTTCAATGTGAAAGTCTTGGGTTCAATCTCCATTATGGGAGGAAGAAGCGCAAATAATGATATTGTGTTTTGAGGAACAGACCTACTGACATGCGCAGATCACACTGTCAGAAAGAGAAAACAATATGCATTTGTATTTTTTATTGTTATTTTATTTTATTATTATTTTTCTTGTTTCAGAGCTTTTGTTTATTACGGCCGGCTCAGCCTGCCCTGATGGCAGGGCTGGCGCAGCATGTGGTGCCAGGGATTGAACCATGGTCCCTTCAGCTGCCCCCTAAGCAGGCGCTTTAGACCACTGAGCCATCCCACTGGGCCCCTGTATTCATATTTTTGAGCAGAGATTTTATTGATTAATGAGGGGCCACTTATACAACTAATTTTCATAAAACATGAGTGAATCACACTTAAAAATCTCAAGCAGCTGGGCGTGGTGGCGCACGCCTGTAATCCCAGCACTTGGGAGGCTGAGGCAGGAGGATCAGTTCGAGTTCGAGACCAGCCTGGGCTCAAGGCCAGCCTGAACTGCATAGCGAGACCCTGTCTCAAAAAGACAAAAAAAAAAAAAAAATCTCAAGCAAAAGTCTTTTAAGTGTGTCTAGATCTTCTGGCCTCTCTGCCCCTGGCCACTGTGCTCTACTGACTGGACTTTTGCAACTTTCCCATGCTGATTCTAGTCCTGGCTTCTTGGGTGGTATTTCTCAAATGTGCATTCCTGACCCCTGGGCAACCTAGCACCTTGCTATTGCTCTAGAGAGAGGATGAGGAGGGACTGTTTTAGAGGCAACCCCCACCCCCTTAACACTAGCTCATCATTTCTCCCATGTCTTCCCTTATTTGCCACTCTTTGGAATTCTCTTGCCAACAAATACAGTAGTGTAATGTAGTAGATTGTTTTGACCAAACTGTTGAAGTGAGATGCACAATGACATTCATTCTGCATTTGACCCATAATGGTTTTCTGGGCTGGTTCTAAACCTTTAGTTATTTATTAGCAGAAAGCTGGGAAGAAGTTGCCCATTTGTCTTTTCACTTCCCATGTAAACTAGACAGCTCACAGGAGGCAAACACCACCATCTAGTGGTGTGTCCAGCCCTTTCCTACTCCCTCCCCTGCGAGTCCTACCCTCACCACCCTGTTGGTTGGAACTTGCCTGAGGGTAGCAACAGGTCTTGTGTTTGGGTATCTCATGGTGTGTTTTCAAGAGAGGTCAGGCCCTGCTACTCTGCCTCAACAGTCTGTGAAAGGGCCACACCCATGCTGCCCTCCGCCTTGCAGCACTGAAAGGGCACCTCTGGCCATGTGTATGCTTGGCCCCAGGAGGGCCGTCCCCCTGTGTGGGCACAGAGAGCAGGAGCTAGGGAGTCTACATTCTGTAAGCTCCTGGGGTGGTCCCCATGTGCAGCCCTCTCCTGCCTTCTAAACCTTCGTGAGGTAATGACAGCAGCAGTGTTAACCCGCCTCACACAGACACTTGTGAACTATGAAGCATTTTACAGATGTAAACTAGAGCCATCTCACAAGGTCCTTCACTGAATGGCATTTTAGGGAAGGTGGCATGAGGGAGTGAGTGGAGAGAGGCCATGTGTTTGTTTAATGGACCACGGGAGTTAAATTGAGCAAATGAGCCAGCAAGCATGTTTTCATCCTCTCTTGTCTCTTTCCCCCTTCCATGTTCTGTCACATAGTTTCCTACCTGATCTCTCTGGGCAACAGAACCAGGCCTGCCCTGAGGATGTGCTCAGCAGTCTCTGCCCTGTAGCTGTCGGTGATGCACTTTGCAGGCACCAGTCTGGGGCATCCATTAACTTTTCAAGTCACTCTGATGTTCAAGTCCCTTTTAATGGAAATTTCCCATGGTCATGATGCCAAGCTTTTGTCCCTGGTGGCGCTGCTCCTACTCACTGTGCCTTTCCCTGGGCCTGGATGGCAGGAGCATCACTCCCAGCATATGTGACTGTGCACAGCCTATTAGGAGGAATGTATTAGGTGACCAATGGCAGTGAAGTTGCCTGAGGGTGTTACAGTGCGAGCTTTTCCTTTCAGCCACTGCTATAGGTGAACTTTGGAGGATAACAAGTACCAAGCTGGACCTTAGCTTCCTCACTCCTTCCATTCCCTCTCCCTCACTCTTTCCCTAAGGGCAGCTGCTAGTCCAGGCTAGTAGATTCTGTGCTTAGAAAGGCAAACCCTGATTACTCGGTGGGTTCCCAGTGAGGTCAGAGGGAAGAGGACAGATACCCAAGGTTGAAAATGAACATTCTCACTGAGCAGCTTAGGGTTTGTCCCCTGCCACCAGGGCCTGTGCATCTTTCTATTGGTTCTGTCCCAGAATCTGAGCAAGCAGGATGACCAGGGCTAGGGGAGGTGGAGCGTAGTAGCACTGGGCTGCCCTAGATGCACCCTGGATTCCTGCATGTGACTGAGCACTCTTCCTCCCTTCCCACTCTTCCCTGGCCCCAGGGGCCAAGCCAGGAGGAACCACCCTCTTCCCTTCCCAGAGAGAGGAGCTTTGGCCTCTGCCCTTGTGGTGCAGCCGCATTCTTTTGGAGGGACTCTCAGCCTGTGTTATAGGCTAGTGGCTCAGTGAGGGATGAGAAGGGGGATGGTACAGGGGTGGGAAGGAAGGCCATTGTCTCTTTCATTATCTTCGAACACTAACTAGACTCAGATGAGAGCCAGTGAGTTAGAAACTGATGCCAGCACAATTGGAGTCTGAAGGGTGGCAGTGCTACACAGGGAAGGAATTGGAAGCTGTATTTGGCTGGAAGTATAACAAAAGAGTAACAGAAAGACTCTAACAAAACAAGAAGGAATTGGAAGCAAAGCCTTGTTCTGGATAGGATCAGACTGGCTGCAGCTGGAACTTCTGGGTGACCAAATGCCACTGTACTAATAACCCTTTTTTTCTTGTTTTCTTTCTTTTTCCCAACTCCTTTCTATCTTCTGTATTCTCTATACCCCAAATCCCATCTACCTTTTTCTTCTTCTTCTTCTTCCTCCTTCCCTCTCATCCCCTTCCCTCTTGCTCACTTTCTCCCTGATCCCCTTCCTTCCTCCACACCCCATGTTCTACACCCTCTGCCACGACCACCGAAGCTCTCTGGTGGATGTGAGTTGACCGTGGTCCTCCAGGACTTCAGCGCAGGCCACAGCAGTGAACTGACAGTCCAAGTGGGGCAGACGGTGGAGCTGCTGGAGCGGCCCAGTGAGAGGCCAGGCTGGTGTTTGGTCCGCACCACAGAACGGAGCCCACCCCAGGAGGGCCTGGTCCCCAGCAGCACCCTGTGCATCTCCCATTCCCGAAGCAGTGTGGAGATGGACTGCTTCTTCCCCTTGGTGAAAGGTAGGAAGAACGGAGTGGGATATCACAGAACACCCTGCAACTGACCTGTCCTGGGGACTCGCTGGGATTTTTTTTTCCAGGGACCTGGTGTTAAAGAGAGTGGGTTGGAAGTTTGACAAGAAAGAGTGACAGGGTGACTTTATGAAAAGTCATTTAACCTGAGTTTGGCTCATCTTCAAAATGAAGATCTCAAAGATCTTCAAGATCGTAAGATCTCTAAGTCCTCTCCCTACTTTCCTATCACTTGACACTGCGTGCAGAAAACGGCCTCCCTTATGGGCAAAACTGGCCTGGATTCCCCTTCTGCAGCAAATACTGGCTCTCTGACCCCAAATATTCACCCTGACACAAAGGCTAATGCACACCCAGCAGCCAGCTGCCTCAGAAGCAGCTTAACCTCCCCTTGGCCCACCACTCACTGATGCCCTGTGATGGCCCAGTTCTTGGGGTCTTGCTATGTATTTTAAGTGTGCTCTGTTCCTTCACATTCACTTTTCCTCACCTCAGAGGAACTAGGTTACTTAGGATAATGGTTCTATGGTCAGAGTTATCAGGGCCTTCGGGAAGCTGAGGCCTAGAAAGCAAGTCTTAGTTCTCAGCTGCTTTTTGTAACTGGTCACGTCATCATTATCAGGCACACTTTCTTGCAGACTTGTGCTACATATTTATGGAACAGGAAGAAGGCAATACCCTGGTTGTGTCAGAGGCACGGACAAGAGTTATCATGAGACCTATTGCCTGCTAGACATCTTTTGGGGTCCTTAAGTGTTGAAACATTCTGGTCTCTCTCCCTTTGGAGAGATAGCTCTTCCTACTTCTGTCCACTAGATGGCGGTTGCAGGCTGCAGCATTTGTGGCCCACTCTCCCTCCAAGTAGGGGCGTGTGGAGGGATTCTACTGGGATTCTTTCCACAGAGCTGAAACTCTTCTTCCTCTGGCTTGGCTACCACCAGCTTTCCTAGCTTCCCTCTGAGGAACAAGAAGGGATTGTCAGGTGCTTGAGTGGGGATTTATAACTGTAGGTGTAGTTCTCACCACTTGGAAGGAGCCCACTGAAGAGACTCCTAGTCCCAGTCAAGGAGAGAATCAGGAAACTCAGAAATATGGTTCCATTTGGTGTCTAGGGAAGAGTGAGACTTACAGAAAATAGGTTATTGTAAGAGCACAATGAGGTAGTAGGTACCACAACACCTGGCAATCAGTCAAACTGGTTATCCTGAGTTATTATTGTATTATTTGTCATGGATTATCCAGAAAAAAAAAAAAAAACCTGTGAATTCCCACAAGTTCCCTGGAAGGGCCCCATCGGCGTACACAGAATCAGGGATGAACAGCTGGGAAAGGTTAACTTCCCACACCACCAGCCAGCAGGGCTCCTTAAAGTACCACCCAGGGGCTGGGGAGATAGCTCTGTGGCACAAGTACCTTCCTGGCAAGTGCGAGTCATGAGTTCAAACCCCAGTTCTGCAAAACAAACAAACAAACAAAAATAAATAAATAAAGTACCATCTGTTTGGTTGGCTCTTTATTTGCAGGTTGGTTCTTCTCTCCCTAAGCGTAGCCTTCACAAAGCCACCTGTGAGCGCTCCCTTCCTCTCCTGCTTGTGGGCTCAGATTGTACAGGTACCTGGCTCCCAGCAGTTAGGGCCCATGTCTCTGTTTTCCATTATGCATCACTGTGCCCTTAACAAGATCCTGGCTGAAAAGAGCAGATCTGCAGCATAATGCTCACGCTTTTATTCCAGCTGGCCACCTACTGGCAGCCCGGCCTTCTCCCCTCTCCACAGAAACTTGCCACAGTGAGTGTTCTTCCTTCAAATCAGGCAGATGTGCTGTGCTGTGCCATAGGAGCGGCTGGCCCTGGAGGTCAGAATTGATTTCTCTGTCAGTGAGCTCTCCATGAGCTGCAGGAAACAGGAATTATCTGTGGTGTGCTGTCTTGAGCCAGCAGTGGCTCTCAGGGAGTGCAAAACACTAGGCCATGAAGGAGACTTGGAGAATCTCTAGAGTGGGGTCCTCACTCCTGCTGCACCACAGTTACACGAGAGCCTTCCAAATTGACTTCCCAGGAGTGAGAACCTCTCTGATTTGCTGGTTCTGGCCAGCAAATCAGTGCTGTGTATGGTTAGTGCTCCACAGACAGATCTAAGGTACAGCCTGGCTCAGGTTTACTCCATCATCCCAGTGTCCTCTCTGCCAAGGAGACTTCAGTGCACAGAAAGGCCAGGAGCCTCGCTGAAGCTAAGGGAGAGTTCCTAATAGGAGCGCTGGACTGGGGGCTCCCGCTTCTTGCCTGTGCTCTGCGCTCATTATGAATGCTGGACTTCTGAGTGGCTCAAGTTCTTCTGTTCTCTCCTCCTGAGGCCACTGGTAGGCTGCTGTCCTAATTAGTATGTCTACAGTGTGACTCAGACTCGGATTGGTGAGAAAAAGCAGAGCTATGTGACAAAGTCAGGGAGGCACCTACCTTTCCAGTTACTCTGAGACTGCCACCCTGACATCTCAGGACCCATGGTGGGCAGTACTCCCCAAGGGATGGAGTCTTTTAGGGGATGTCATTTGAGGCAAGGTCTCACTGTATAGTTCAGGCTCTTCTTGAACTCACTATGGCCTTGAACTTGTGATCCTCCTTCCTCCACCTCCTCAGTGCTAGAATTGTCAGCTCATGCCACCATACAAAGTGGGAAAAAATACTTTAAAGCAATAGTTTTCAACTCTGGGTGTATCTTACATCCACTTGGAGGAGACGTTTTAAATACTGATACCTCACTCTCTACATGAAAAACTAATTCTGGACTTTGGTATCCATTTATTTGTAAATTATTTGATGATTCTATTGTTTCATAAGAGTTCAGAAGAAGTGCTTTATGGGCTTGGTACCTCCAGGAAACGAATTTCAGGAGATGCTTAAGGATGTGTCAGAGCCAAGCATGGCAGCAGTCCCTGCCTAAAATCCCTGCTCAGGAAGCTGAAATGGAAGGATCACTGCACTAAGTAAATTAGTGGGACCCTGTCTCAAAAAAAAAAAAAAAAAAAAAAATTCCTGAGGAAATATTTCAGTGCAAAGGACCTGGGCTCAATCTCTAATACTAGGAGGATTTTTTTTTTTTTTTTTCCTTTTTGAGACAGGGTCTCACTATACAGTTCAGGCTGGCCTTGAGCTCACATTTATAGCCCAGGCTGGTCTTGAACTCGCACTGATCCTCCTGCCTCAGCCTCCCAAGCGCTGGGATTATAGGCATGTGCCACCAGTCCTGGCTCCCAGGAGGAAATTTAAAAGATACCTCACAGAGCTTGAGGGTTAGTTTTTAGATAATATAAAGAAGTGCAAGTCAACAGTGAAAAAACAATCTAGACATAAAAATGCCAGGGATTTGAATAGCCATTTCTCCAATGAAAATAGCTAATAGTTACTATGATACTCACAACAAGGTACTTCTGATGGCTGTTTTATAGCAGAGAGAAGAAAAATCATAGTTCTTGGCCAGGATGTGGTGAAATTGGGCTGCTTGTATTAGTGGGAATATAAAGTGGTGTGAAAAGTACTGCTTCATATGCTCCAGCAATCTCACTTCTAGGTCTGTATCCCAAAGAACTGAGCCCAGGCATGCAAACAGATCGGGACCCTATGCTCATAACTGTATTGTCCATGATAACCAAAAACTGGAAGCCACCTGAATATCCACTGTCAGCTGAATGAATAAAGTCTTGCATGCACTGTACAATGGCATACTATTCAGCCCGTCATAAAAGGAGGCTAAAATCTGACACAGGGGATTTCATGCATAAATCTTGAGGGCATTATGTTTAGTGAAATAAGCCAGTTCCAAAAAGTCAAACACTATTATTTTCCTCATGTGAGTTATCTGAATAATCAACTTTACCGAAGCAGAAAATAGAATTGTGATCATTGCCATGAGCTGGGAAGCAGGAATAACAGGGAGTTGTTCCATGGGTGCAGAACTTCAGGTTTACAAGATGAAAAAGTTCTGGATGTGGATGGTGGTGATAGTTACTAAAAATGGTGAAGAAGGTTAAATAAACAAATACTAGTCCTGGGTCTTCTCTGTCACAAACTCCAAAAAATAGGTTCTTCTCTTCCCAGCTACACAGGACATCTGTGTACCTTTTCATTTCCTGTGTGCTTATTCCAGCTGGGACTGGGCATGCAGGACCATGCCTGTTTGTTTAGTCAATGCCAAGCCCAGCATTTCCACCATGAGCCTGAGGGTGGAGCACGGATGCTCCAGAGCAAGAGGGACTGCTGTTCTGATGGTTCTGCCACCATCATCTGGCTTACCCCAGGAAAGCTGGCCAGGGTCAGGAAAGTGGTGCCGAACAATTAAGAAAGCATAGACTCTGGAAACAGAAAGCACCAGTGGCCTGAGAGCACTGGGCAATCTGGAATGCTACTGATTTACATCAGGCTAGCAGTCAGCTCGCAAAAATACTTAACATATATTGAGCCTAACTATAGGCTATGTAGTTTGGTAAATGCCTTCATACTATAAATCATTCTTTCCTCATTTTACAGACAAGGAAATAGTCTTAGATTAAGTGACTTGCTCACAATTGCATAGTGTACCAGTATGAGACCCAGATGTGAGCACAGCTCTGTTCCCCTCACTCTGGCCAGAATGCTATCCTCCATTGACAAGGCACCCATGAATTAACCAGTCCAGCTCTGTGAGGATTTGAGGACATGAACCTCATGACAAACACTGTACAAACCATCTTCTCATTCTCCACTTCACCTCAGACCCCAAGTGGTCCCTTCCCAGAGTAGGAGAAGCTCTCAGAGACAAACTTGGTCCTGTGCTGATCCACTAATAAGACCCTGATGCCCCCTACTGGAGCAGACTGAGCATGCAGAACTCTGCACTGTGGTTGAGCTTGGTTGAAGACCAGCCAAGTCCTGGAATTGGTTCAGCCTGGCAGATTTTCTGCAGGATAGGAGCTCCTTATACTTTCTATTCAAGGAGACAAACTGCTAAAAAGTTGTGGCACTTGCCTTTCCTTCAGAGTGCCTAGTGAATAAAGTGCAGTGCTTCCTGCTCATTGTTGCCTTTGTCCCCTCCCATGTGCCAGCCCACCATTCTCATTCTGCCTGTCCTTTCCATCTTTACCTGGAACAAAGTAATATGTTCATTAGGTACAGAGCTAGAAAGTATAGGTCATGGGGCTGGGGAGATAGCTCCGAGGCACAAGTGCCTGCTGGGCAAGTGCAAGGTCGTGAGTTCAAACCCTGGTCCCACAAAAAAAAAGTATAGGTCAGCAGTAGAGTGCTTGTTTGGCTCCCCCCCACCCCCCCCCCGTGAGTGTCCCCCCATCAGGTATTTAGTTTATTCCACATACCTAACATCATGAGAAGCTAAAATAAATAAAAGATGAGTTTTCCCAAAACAATTTCTTTCAGGTGTGAAATGACTGGTTCCACACTACAGCACCCTAGCCTACAATCCCTCTTTTTTGGTACCAGCTGCAACTGTAATTAACCAGATGTGAGATAGCCACTTCAAATTTCAGAACTTACTTCCTCCCTGAAGCAAAATTATACATGGGAATATGATAAATGAAGATATGAACTGCTGCTGCACTAGCCTACACAATTTTATTTCATATGATTTGCCAAATTATAGTATGTTTACAATGAAAAGTGGTGATAAAACATTTTTAAAAATCACAGTACAGTTAAGTAAGAATAACTGAAACAAAATAATGCATTTGAATAAGAAATGTAATTAATTTGACTCCTAACACTTCTGAGAGAAAAATGTGTTTAAATATAGATGAAGAAGCATCAGTAGAGATCCTAAAAGGAACTCCTAATGATTTTCTTTAGAATTATAAAAAGTTAGGATTGAAACTTTCTCTTTTTATAGTTGTGTCAAAGTGGTTCTTGATTAGATTTCATTTCAGTCTGGAAAATAGATTCTTTGGGATCTTGGAATCCTAGAAGAAGCACCGGAAAAGTAGCCCATTCCTCTTTCCCTTAATACAGGTAACCCTCCCAGGGACACATCCCTGATGGGGATCAACCACACATGACTTCTGTTCTCCTGGGGACTGGCAGCATATTGCTTCTCAAAGAACCCTGCTGGTCTTGTGCAATTCTCATGCTAGAAAAGTACTCATATTTAGCCCTGAAGTCCAGTGCTTCCTGCCCCTCCTTTCTCATCTCTCCTTCCCATGTCCCAGCCCACCATTCTCATTCCTCCTTTCCATGTTTACCTGGAACAAATTAATATGTTTATTAGATATAGTAGCCCTGGAAAGTGTAAGTCAGAGGTAGAGTACTTGCTTGGCTCACCCAAGCCCTTGGGTGCCATCCCCAGAGCCACACATGCACACATATGCACACACGCACACACACACACGCACACACACATTTCCTTCTTAAAGTGTAAGAACTTAGCAAGTTCCCCATAAATCCTTTCATTAAATGCTTAGCACAGAACAAAATATTTTTAATTAAATTCAATAATCCTGACTTGTTTAAAGTAGTTAATTCATTTATGGGTTAATAATCCTTTCAAGCACCCTTGGTCTAGGAATTTCCACAGTCCAGCCTGGTAGTAGACATGGGGCATACCTTGGTATCTCACTAACAGACCTCTGACCCAGAGCCCTTTTGGGGAACAGGGCTTAGAGGTGAGTATCTTCTATCCTGAGACTCTACAAACTGGTTAGGTTTGTTTGCTTGTTTATCTGGTTGTTTCTGACAGTCATTCATACTCCGTTCTAAAATAGTCTCTTCCTTCCTACTGCTGAAGATGAAACCCAGAGCCTCACACAAGCTAGGAAAGCACTCTACCACTGCACTGTATCTCCAGCCTAAAGGAAGTTTTATTACTTTTCACACCTGAAACTTCTCCACTTCTTCACATTAAGCATCTTTGCTAAGATATTTGGCCCAAGAACTCTGTGTTGAATGTATCCATACATTGATACCTCTGTTTTGAGGTCTAACTTATTAAGTTGTCTTTATTTGTGTGTGTGTGTGTGTGTGTGTGTGTGTGCATGTGTGTGTGTGTGTGTGTGTGTGTGTGTGTGTGTGTGTGTGTATTTAGTACAGGCTCTACTACACAGATCAGACTTGTAGTGATCCTCCAGTTTTCAGCCTCCCAAGCAAGCACTGGGATTATAGGAATGCACACATTCTCAATCACCCCCTGAGTGCCCCTGGGAGTGGGGCTGGCACTGCACACCAGAGATCGAACTCTAGTCCCTGGACAGGATTTAATTAGGCAGTTTAATCCACTGAGCTATCTGGTCGGCCCTTAACTTACTAAGTTGTATCATATGAAATTTCTATTCTTGTAGTAAAACATGGTTCTTCCATTATGGAAAGTTCAACCTAATATGTATACTCAGCTTGCTTTTCCTTATGAAGATCCTCATATATCTTCATGGAAGAGGGAGAACAAGTCTAGTTGTCAAATAATCAGATGGACCCCAAACCAGACACCATGTTGAGTGAGGAACTTTTTATTTTGAGTGGTGGTCATTTCACCTTCTTAGGCTTAAGAATGCTGATAAAAAATTTTTTTTTCTCATATTTCCTGGGGGACTCAAGGAGGTAAAAAGTGAATTTCAAATTGTAAATTGGTCCTATTGGGTTTGCCCAGGCATATGCTTTAGAATGCAACAAATGAACTGAGGCTTTACTGTGCTATGCAGTAGACCATGTAAGAGCTGATGAAAAGTTTGAGAGTTACCATGAGTCCTGGATGGAAACCTGCATCTGGATCTGACTCCACCACTAACTAGCTGATGACCTTGGTCAAGATACTTAAAAATCTATAAAATGTCAGTTAAGCTTCTATCTCCAATTTTATCCATAAATTTTTCAAAGACCACAGTATCATCGTATCATCTCCAGTCTGTACTCTGTCCTAGTACTGCCAGGGGAAAAAGTCCTCTAAATATTTATGGGAAGGAAAGAAGGAAGAACCTTGCATCAGGACCATGTGCAACGTCCCTGCAGAGCTCTTGTGTGAAGGACCGGTCTTAGCATTTCCACCCTCTCCTAAGACCTGTCAAAGATGTTGCTTTGAACTTTCACACCAGGCATGAGGGAAGAAACAAGGAAGTGTCTTGATGCTGGGAGCTCTGACTGAGAAAGTCTTTGAAATTGTGTTTCCTAGGAAGTCCTCTCTATGCTACATAGGCTAAGCATCTCTTATTTATTTGGACTGCTTGAAAACTCAGAAATTGGAGGATGAGCAGTGTTTCTTACATCCCACCTGTTAGTGGAATCTCCAGTAAACTGACCCAAATTGCATCAAGGCAAAATCTACATTCCAGGTACTATATATTTCTTCATTGGACCTGGTGAAGCCTCAGGCTGCTTCATTCTCCTCCTGCCTATAGGAGGGGAGAAGGAACTTAAGTATTAAAATATCATCTGCTCGGGTGAACACGTGGCCTTCATAGTCAGTCATAGACTGGCACTTCTCACTGCTGTCCTTTGGGAACACTTTGACCTACTTAGAAGTAAATGCTTTTGCATGTGAGTAAAACCTGGGGTGAGTTGTTTTTAGCAACTCTGGCTGCAGCCATCTTTCACTTTGATAAATAGTTCTCTGCTGAGCTCAGGGGCCACTCAGCACAGAACGTAAGAAACCTGTACTTGCTGCCAGCAGCTCTACTCTCTACCCCTGCTCAAAAACATGAAGAGTGGCATTCTGGAAAAACACTGGGTCTTCTGTGTGTCCCCACAGTCTGTACCAATTTGCCTGGACCCCTCTACCTTGGGTCTGGTTTAGACCATCAGGTAATCAGTGACCCTTCCTTCCAGAAAAAAAAAAAAAAAAAAAAGGTGTTTGACAGGATAAGCTGGAGCTTAACTTTCTGGAGGATAAATAAGATGAAATGAGATGGGCTGGTATCCAGTCAGCAGGTACCAGGTGGGCAGGTGCAGAAGAAATGTACAGGGCAGTGATTGAAATCATAGAGGGTGAGCTTAGTCATCAGAATCCATATACCAGGTATATGGTGGCACTGATGAGGCCAGCAGTGGTATGATGGTTAGTTACACATAGTATGCACATAATTAGAAGAGGTCACCATACATAATCCTGGAAGTCATGCTTCATCTCTAGAAATTACTATTAAAATAACACATATCACCTAGGAATAGTTATCCACACAGTTCAAGTTAAATGTAGGCACACTGCACATGTTGTGCCTGCATTCTTTGGTCTAAGGTGTGTATGATAGTTGATGACTGTTGTCTCATAAAGAAACCTTATGTCCAGGCCTCATCTTTCTTTGAGTTCTTTTTGCTGCCATAGAAAGTCAAATCAACTTTCTCCTAGAATTCATGTTGTTCTTTGTCTTTTCTCAGGAAACATATCTTACCCTATTTATATTTCCCATGTGAATTCCCATGAACAAATGAGCTTGGTAGCTTGCAGATAGTAGTTGTTTGTACAGCACCTACCTGTTGAATAAATGAACAATACTTAGGGGCTGGGGAGATAGCTCAGTGGAATAAGCACTTGCCTGGCAAACATAAGGACCTGAGTTCAATCCCTGGTTCCACAAAAAAAAAAAAAAAAAAAGAACAATACTTGGCAAGAATTGTGTAATTTTTAAGCCACAAATGGTGGCCTGGTTATTTGGAGAGAATTATGAAGCTTTCTGTTATCAGCAGTCAGGCAGATCACAGGCAGTCACACTAATGCCTAGTGCCTGGCATGGCACTGGGGATCCCTGATCCAGAATAGCTGCAGGCTGAGAGCAGGAACCTTGGGGTTCACTAGTGAGGAAAGTAGGGGTGACACATAAAATAGGCTTATAAGTAGGGAGGACTACTTATAATTCATGTAAAATGGACATGGGCTGTAGGCATCAACAAAGACAAACTGCCAAAACTAGGATGAGATTTGGCCATCTGTTTGAAAGTTTAGAACAATCTAAAGATACTCCTGCAGTTTAGGGGGTTTTCACCTCAATTTTGGGCATGGGTAGGAAGGTGTTTGAAAACCTGGAATTAGAGACCTTCGGCTGGCTTACAAAAAATGGTGTGCATTTCTTTTTTTCAAGCAAAGTGCAGAGATGTATAAAGCTTTGGGAAAAAGCATATTGAGTTATTCAGATGATGTTATTAGAACTCTCTTTCTCTCATTTCTCTCTCTCTCTTCTCATAACTCTGTGTTGGCTTCACTTGCATTCTCCCTATGTAGCTAGGGCCAACTGCCTCCTGCTGCCTAAGGTCAGAATTCCCCCAACTTCAAAAATCTCATGGACATAGATTGCCATGCTCTATTTGGTTAAGAGATCTCCAGGTTCATGCCCATTGTATGCACTTGGATCTTGAACTAAGTCTCACCCAATCTCTATGACTTTGACAGACATGCCCAGGTCCTTGGCTCATCCTTGGAGTGGTGGACAGAGGGATAATCTCAGCTATTCCCAAAAACATGGTCTGGGAATGAAGGCAGGGCAACTCCTCCAGAAAGATTAAAGTGATTTTACAAATAGAAGAGATGGGGAAAAGTCACCACATGAGTGGTTTCCAACGGACCTTGTACCAACAACTTCAGCATCACTTGAGAACTTGCAGCAACAATGCTCAGGCCCAAGTCCAGACCTACTAAATTTGGGCATGGAGCCCAGAATTCTGTGTTTTAACATCTCCCCACCACCCCCCTGCCCAAGCTGTTCTGATGCACATTCAGGTGTGAGAACCATCATATGCAGCAGGGGTTCTCAAATAATGCTGTGTTGTTTAAATCTCCTGGGGAATTTTTAAACCTACTGTTGCCTAGTTACACATAAAGTCAATAGCCTGAATCAGAGTGTAAGGAGGGAGGGCTGGGAAGATGGCTCAGTAGAATAAGCACCTGCCTGACAAGTGCAGGATTCTGAGTTCAATACACAGCACAAAAAAAAAAAAAAAAAAAAAAAAAAAAAAAAAAAAAAAAAAAAAAAAAAAAAAAAAAAAAAAAAAAAAAAAAAAAAAAAAAAAGTTTAAGGAGGGAGAAGAAATTTTACATTAATGTTTCTCAAACCTGGTCATACCCTGGAATTTCTGGGGGGCCTAAATAATTACTGATGCCTAGAATTTTCCAAGTTCTTAGGTGACTCTCACTTTAATATCCATGTATTTCTGGAGTTCTTGTGATTTCTTTTGTCATTTATTTCCAGTTTCATTGTACTGTGGTCAGATAATATACATGGTATAATTTCTGTTTTCTTGCATGTACTTAAGCATGACCTATGTACTAGTATGTAGTTAATTTTGGAAAATGTTCCATGTGCAGTTGAAAAGTATATTCAGAAGTGGTTGGGAGGAATACTCTGTGTATGTCCACTAAGCCCAGTTGTTCCAAGGTCTGGTTCAGTTCTGCTACTTCTTTGTTAATTTTTGTCTGCTTGACATATATTTTTGGGATAAAGGTATATTAAGACCTCCTGTTAAGACTGTGGTGTTGGATATCAGATTTTTCCTGTCCATTAAGATTTATTTGTCTTATGTAATCTGGTGCTCCTGTGTTGGGTGCATACATATTTATGAGTGTTACCTCTTCATCTTGAATTTTTCCCCTAACCAGTATGTAGTGGCCTTCTTTATTTCATTTGATCAGTTTTGGCTTGAAGTTTAGACTGTCTGCAGATGGGATTGCTACCTTTGATTTTTTTTTTTTTTTTTTAGGTGCTGGGGCATGTAGTATTGTTTTCCATCCTTTAATTTTTGGCCTTTGAGTTTCTTTATGAGTTGTGTGTTTCTTGTATACAACATATTGTTGGACTTTGCTTCCTTATCCACTCTACCAGTCTTTTTCTTTTAATTGGGGAATTGAGCCCACTTACATTGATGGTTATAATTGAAATGTATTGACTTATGATGGACATGTCTTTTACTTGCTACTGTTTATTCTTTCTCCTGTTTAATTTGTTGCCCTATTTGGTGTGTTCTTTCTGGTCTCATTTGTAGAGATCAGGTCATTTTGGTCTCCCTGTAAAATATTTTTTAGTAGTCTATGTAGGATTGGCTTTGACCTCATGAAATTCTTTTTTTTTATTTTATTTTTTATTTTATTTATTATTTTTATTCTTGTTTCAGAACCTTTGTTTGTTTATTCACTCATTTTTATGGCCGGCTCAGCCCGCCCCGAGGGCAGGGCTGGCACAGCATGTGGTGCCGGGGATTGAACTGTGGTCCCTGAAGCTGCCCAAGCTTCCCCAAGCAGGCGCTTTAGACCACTGAGCTGTCCCGCCGGGCCCCATGAAATTCTTTAGTTGTTCCTTGTTATGGAAGTATTTCACTTCTCCCTCATACTTGAAAGAGAGTTTTGCAGAGTATAGCAGTCTGGGCTGGAATTTGGTTTCATGGAGGACTTAAAGCATTCTGTTCCATTCTCTTCTTGACTTCATGGTTTGTGAAGAGAAATCTTCCATTATTTTGATGGGTTCACCTTTAAATGTAATCTGTTTCTTTTCTCTAGCAGCTTTTAGTATATTATTCTTCTGCTGGATTTCTGGGATCTTAATTGTTATATGACTGGGTGTGTTTTAGCTGGGTTGATATTATTTGGAGTTCTGTATGCTTCAGTTATCTGAATTTGTGATTGTTTCCTCATATTTGGGAAGTTTTCTGCTATTCTGTCCATATTCTTTTTATATCATTTGTATTGACTCCTTCCTTCTCATTGATTCCTATTAATCTCACATTGTTCATTTTTGCATCATCCTGCAGATGCTGAATTACTTTTTCCTGCATCCTGTTTTGTTTTGTTTTGTTTTGTTTTGTCTTTTTGAGACAGGGTCTCACTGTGCAGTTCAGGCTGGCATTGAGCTCACTTTTGTAGCCCAGCCTGGTCTCAAACTTGCACCAATCCTCCTGCCTCAGCCTCCCGAGTGCTGGGATTACAGGCGTGCGCCAACATGCCCAGCTATCCTGGTTGTTTTTATGAGATCCTTTCTTACCTTTTCACTAAATCTGAAACACTATCTTTACTTTCATTCTTATGGTGCTGCCAACTTGTGATTGAGATTTTATTTTCCTGTATATCTCTCTGAAACGGTTTCATGCAATCTATTTCTTTCCTATACTGCTCATTCAAGGATTCCATCATTTTTCTACAATTTTTTATCCATGTCTTCTTTAGAAGCATTTATGGAGCTGGCAGTATGGCTCAGTGGTCTAATGAGCCTGCTTTGGAACGCTTAGGTGGCGGTAGGGACCACAGTTCAAACCCTGGCACCACATGCTGTGCCAGCCTGGCCCCCAGGGCAGGCTGAGCCAGCCATAATTAAAAATAAATAAATAAGTATTTATTAAATCTTTCATTGTAGTTATCCTTTCTTTTTCTATTTCTACTTCAGAGGTTGTTTCTGCTCTCATTTCCTCTCTAGCTCTCTACAGTTGTTCTTTTACTTCATACACTGTTAATTTAGAGAAGAGTTTTTTACTTCAGAGGTTATTTCTGATCTGATTCCCTCTATACTTTTCCGCAGCTGTTTTTTTTTTTTTTTTTCTTTAGGCTCTAGCAATTCAAAGATTTCTTTTTTAACTTCAGAGGTTATCTCCAGTCCGAGTTCCTCTATGTTTCTGCATTTATTTGTTTACTTCAGATGCTACTAATTCAGAGATTTCAGCTGCATGATTCCCATTTTCTTCTATGGTAGTGTCTCCTATATTTGTTTCAGGTGGGCTTGGGACCTGAGATTGCATTTTGCTCCTTGTGTGTATCTTTCTACATAGCAGTGACCTTTGGAGCAGAACTGTGTGCCCGCTGGTTGGTTGGTCAGTCAGGGCTGCTTAAGTAGTGCCCGGTCTGGCTGCTGGGTCAGCACCGTTTGGGCCAGGGGAGCTCTTACTTTAAACTACTGTTAAAAAACCATTTCCTTTCATATCTTCTAAAGTTTCCTGAAAACATCAATTAATAACCTCAATGCAGGCTAGAGGCTCTCCACACCCATTTTTTTAAACCCTTTGTCTCATAAACTTAGTCAATTACCTTTATTAGTTCACTTTTTCTTTTATATTCTTAGCAAGTCCATCCCAGGGACTTCATAAGGACTGGAGTTAGTTTTGTTCACTCACATGGACCCTGTACCTAGAACATAGCCTGAAATACAGTTAGCACATGATTACTGTTTGCTGGATTCACAACAAGGTCCACAGTGTCTGGCGGTACTTGAAACTTCTTTTTTTAATTTTCTTTTTTCTTATTTATTTATTTATTTGTTTGTTTATTTATTTGGTACAGGGTCTTGCTATGCTGCTGAAAATTGTAATGATCCTCCTGTCTTAGCATCCCCAACACTGAGATTACAGGAGTGTACCATCACCCCTGGTTTCCGTGATCAGTATGGCATGTGGTACCAGGGCTCAAACCCTGGTCCTTGCAATAGCCAGACAGGTGCTTAGACCACCAAGCTATCTCCCCAGCCCCCAAATTTACTGATAGTTGTCTAGCCCCATTTTGGTAGGCCAATGAGGAAGGCAGTGGAACTTTTGGCTGACTGGTATCTCACACCAGAATGAATATTTAGCATGGCCAAACTGTATTGGCCAAGTCAACTTAAGATATCCAAAAGTTGGTAATGCTTTTAGGGCTTTTTGTTCAGAGTAGCATGGATTACTGGGGCAATGTTAACATGCTTCTTAGATTCATTTTGCTCATGCAGGACTACTCCAGAGTCTGTAACACTGATTTCTATAGTATATCTCATCTTTACAAACATATAACCCAAGCTGTTTTCTATAAAATGGTACCACAAGCTTCTGGCAAAGAACTGACAGAAAAGTGATCCAGTGTCACACAAACAGAGGCCCAAAAGAAAAAGAATAAAATACAAAAGGACTAGTTCCTCACTAAGCAATTTTTGTTTGTTTGCTTTGTAGTACTGTGGCTCAAATCCAAGGGCTCATGTATGGTAAGTAACCACTCTACCACTGAGCTATGCCCCCGGCCCCTTGCCAGGCAGTTTTGAAGTATCTTTGAATTTCCATCAGAATACTCATGTGGTATCGTATAGATATGCACAATGTCTATGCATCAGCTTTTAATTAATGCAAGGAAATAAAAAGAAAGGAATGCTCCAAAGTGCTGAAAGAGGTGAATGGGTGAGCAGATGACTTACTAACTCAGGGACCACAGCTCCCATGCTGGGGACAAGCCCAGAAAGAGAGCTGCCAGAAGGGGTGCAGTAACAGCACATGTTTTGCTTTGGGCTTGCAAACATTAAGTAAATAAATAACACAGGTATTGTCTTTTATGACAGGGAAGAAAGAATGATAATAGTATTGGATGCAATAGGTCAAACTGGGACCAGGATAGTGCTGAGATTAAGGTTCCTGCAATCATTGGGCCAGCAGGACACGCAGGATTCCTGGCTGCAGGAGCTCTGGAACTGAACTTTCCCAGCTTTTGGTGGGAAATGTCACCATAGACAGATGTTGTGCTTTCAGAGCTCTCATGAGAAGTCATCAGAGAAGTGGCAGGAGAAGAACTGAGGCTGGTTTTGACTTTCTATTATACTGCTTCTATGGGAATGAAGCTTTATAGTTTTTCCTTTTTCTTTTTAGAGTTAAACCAGTAAAAGCTTTATCAGACATTCACTCATATCTCCAATATAAGAAAGACTCTACTTCATAAGGTTTTGTTTTGTTTTTTGATTAGGCTAAATGAGTTAATTAATGTATGAAGAACACTGAGGAAATTGCTTGGCATGTGTGCATACTTAATGAATGTTAGCTATCATTACTCATTAAGACATGCTCCTGAGCATCTACTGTGCCCTCACCATGTCACAAACATGTAACAACTACATGAAGCCTAAATCTAAGCATGGTATACACTGGGAAAGGAAGCCCCAAAAGCCTGTCTCTTGGGGCACCTATTTTTGCCTGTGTGAGTCTTTCTTGCAGTTGGTCAGTGGCTGTCAGGTGATCCCATTTGTGGCTTTTAGTTTTCTCACTAATTTCCCATCTTTCTGAGTATGTCCACTTCCTTGGGCCATTTTCCCTAAAGCAGGGCCCAAAAGAAAAAAAGAGATACCCATGAAGGCTACACATAAGAGTCTCATGGAAGGTCCGGTTGATAGGATCCAGGTCTCCTTCAGGCTTAAAGAAAGTAAGCTTGTCCTTGAACTAGGACAAAAGAATTAAAGATGTAGCTTGGGGTAGTGTGCTTGTCTCACATACATGAGGCACGAGGTTGGATTCTCAGTGCTGCAAAACAGAAGCAAATAGGCTATAAGTGAAAGAATGGCAGACCCACTGGGCACATGTAGGATGAGGTGGTGCCTGGAAGCCATCTGCCATAAGTAAGGTGCTTAGTTCTCTGAGGCACCCATTCACCTGGAGCTACTCCATGTCACCTCTAGGACAGGTACAGTGGTACCTGGGTACTTATCCTTAATTGGTTCCAGGAAACACAAGTGCCAAATTGTCAATCAACACAAGTTCCAGCTTGTCCCTAGATAGGTGCCAGGATAAAATTTTTGTGTCAAAACTGCATACTAAAGTTGTTGAGCTTGAAAGCATTTGAGTCCCAAGATGTGACTGTACTTTCACAGGTGTCTCTTTAAATCCTATTAGGTGGGTCTGGGGAGATAGCTCAGGGGCACAAGTGCCTGCCTGGCAAGTGCAAGGTCCTGAGTTCCATCCCCAGTTTCAATAAATCAGTCAATCAATCAATCAATCAACCCTATTAGCAATCCTATCACATAGGAAAATTTGTCTTTTTTAAAAAAAAACATTTTATTTATTTATTTATTTATGGCTCAGCCTGCCCTGGGGGTGGGGCTGGCACAGCATGTGGTGCTGGGGATGGAACCGAAGTCCCTGTGGTTGCCTAATGAAGAAGTTAAAGATATAAAAAGCTAATTGACTGTCTAAGATCAAACAGACAGCCAGTTGGTGGCAAAATTGAACTTTCAATTTGGGTTTATGGTGTCAAACTCAGTGTTTATTGTACGTCATCATTCCACTTGCTGATAAGCACCTGAGACCAGTGTGGTGGGGCACACCTATCATCCCAGCTCTGTGGAAGGCTGAGGCAGGAGGATCATAAATCTGAGCCCAGCCCAAAGAACTTAGCAAGACATTGCTGAAAACAAAATGTTTAAAAAGGTGCTCAGTGAAGAGGCCTCGTGTTTAAACCTTGTACCGGCAGGGCAAGAGCAGAGGGTGAGACCCTGTTGTCAAGACTGGGTAAAGTCTCCTCTGTTAGGGAGACCAAGCATTATTGAGTTGAAGTCTTCTAAATCAGACCCTCTACAACTGCTTTGGCCTCATCTACCAGTACACTTCACCGGAGCTGAATAGTAGCCTTTCAGAGGTGAAAACTGCACAAAAGCAGTACCTGTTTGGCTTCTGGGGCTCTTCGCCCAGGCTCCCCGCACTTGTCCGGCGGTGGCCGCAGCCTCGCGCCCCGTAGCACTGGCTGGCGGGTCTGCGAATAGCTGGACCCTGGACTCCGCCCCGCGTAGGTCCTCCCTCTTTCCCTCCCTCTCTCCCCCGGCCGGCCCTCCTCTCCGCCCAAGGTGGCTCCGGCTCCCCGCCAGTCCAGCGGCCGCGGAACCCAAGTTTCTATCCTCACTCGCTCGCGCCCAGGCCATGCGGGAGCTCTCGGGCCCAGCGGCGGCATGAAGGGCGATGAGCGGGCGTGCACCCGGGGACCCGCAATTGGGTGGCTCCTGGCTAGGTGCTGCTGCTGCTTCCCGTGTAGAGGTGAGCAGTGGCGGCCTGGGCGCCTTCTCTCAGGCAGGCTGGAGGGGCTGGGAGCGCAGGAGGGAGCTGAGTGGGACGCAGAGGGAGGCTGGAGGTCAGGGAGGCTGTGGAAGACGCCGTGCTGCAGGCAGAGGCTTCAGTTTCCCAAGCTGAGTGCGCCCTTGGCGAGGCTCTGACTTGGGTAAGTCCCGGGAGCAGTTAGTTCCCGGCGACTTGATTGTCAGGGTGCCAGCCTGTGCCGTGGGTCAAACAAGACGAAGCTTCGATCTAGCTGGGGCGGGGGTGGGGGGGCGCGGGTGGTGGGGGTGTTGCTGTTTGCAGAGACGCCCGATTTGCCACTCATTCACATGTGGATCCAGCTTCGAGACGCACTTGTGACTGCTGACTGTGAGAATGTGCTCGACACTTATCAGTACACTAAGAACTATGTTTGCCAAGTGGCAGTCTTCTCATAAGACTGGGCTGGCTATGGGTGATTGCAGGCCACTGTGGATTTGCAGAGCTTGGCTCATTACTTAACTGAGAACTCTCTTTGCACCCATTTAGGGCTGTATTTAATTATTCTGCCTATTTTAATGTTATTGAGCAGACTTGCAGGAAGCAACCGATTTCTCTAAAGCTGTCAGGACGGGAGCAAGACAGGATGGGAAGGGTCTCTGAAGGAGAGTTCTGAATGGTGACACTGCTCCTGAAAAAGAAAGTGGTCGCTTGCTGGACTGACTTAAGCAGATGTCCCTGAAGCTGATGTCACTCCCCCACTTCAGCTGGGAGAAAGGGGAAAAAATGTTTTGTGTGATTCGAAGTGAGAACATAGCCTAGTACTTGACTCTTGCCCCTTTTGAAAATTTCACCTCATGGGGCTTCTTGTTCTCCCCCCACTTACAGCTCCCTGCTGGTCTCTGTTCTCATCCCTGCCTGTGCAAAGTCCCTCTGGGATTTTCTGGCTTTCTTACTAAAGAATGAACTTCATCTGTACAACCCTTTGCCATCTTCTGTGCCATTCACACATCATAACCGTGGCAATTCTTCTCCAGAATTATGGTCACAGAAGCTAATTAAATCTCTAGGACCTTCCCCCTAGTCAGTAAGGTTTATAATCCCAGCACTTGATTCTCTCATTCCCTGCATTAATTAGAACAGCCTGGAAATATGTGTTATCCAGCTCCAATCACTGAATTCAGATGGGGAAGGAATCTGGAGGGGGCAGGGGACTGGGCAAGCCTTGTTCAGGAATATTCAAACCAGGCAGGGAATTGAAGGAAGGGGGTGTTTAAGAGGGGAGGAAGCAGGAAATGGGTATGGGGAATCTGAGCGGGTGGGTTGTCTGAAGGCTGCTCTGCCTTAGTCAGGGAGGGTTTTCAGGCAGGATTTCTTGGGAGTTCATTTCCTGTTAAGGCAGAATGTGGGGCTTGAGCAGTGCCTACTCCTGACCCCAGCATCTGTCCAGATGTGGCAGCCCTGGTCCTCTATGGGACAGTCCTTCGCAGGTCTCTGAGCCATGGCTTTATGAGTGGCCCTCTCTGTTCTATGATGCTACTTGACAGGAGCGCAGGAGGCTGGCTTCTGCCTGAGACTGAGGACATGGTGGCTGCAGGCTCTCTGCTTAAGGAATGGCTGTGTGAGGTCTGAGAAGTTGGAACTCCACTGAAGATTTAGGAAGGATGAAGGCCTGAGCAATAAACACAGCTCACAAAGAAAATGGTTGCCAAGGCCAGTGCCTCCTCACCTTCTCAGGAGCTCCGTACCCTCTCCTAGATCTGAAATGTGTGGAGATGTAAAACGGGCTCAGCCCAGGCAAGCTGAGGGCTGGGCCGTTTGATAGCAGTTGAGATGCTAGGTCACTCTCTGTGGAATTCAGTTTGCCCAGCTCCAGAGAGCTGAGAGTCTTCATCTAGCCTGCAGGCATCTATTTAGAGGCAGACAGAAGATAAGGCCTCCTTTGGACTTGAGCACCTCACCCTGAAACCCAGAGCTCTGTGGAAAGAGATTCAGCCAGCTACATCTGGAATGGAGGGTGTTCAAAGCAAAGAACCACCTGCCTCCCTTCTCGGTGAAACCAGTTTCTCTGGTCTTACAGACATATAGCAATTGAAAGGCAGTCTCCCTATACAGCCTTTAAATAAAGGCAGCTCCTTGTTTGGTCTCTTTCTGCTAAGAACTTGGCTGTCCTGCTTCTGGGGAAGCAAATGGGTCAGAGCCCACTGGTGTGGTTCCCAAATTGGGGGAAAGAGGGACCTGACTGGCTTATGGTCATTTGGGATTCAAAGCTCTTTCCAAAGTTTGAGAAAGCCAAAGGAACCAAGAAGAAATGGAATGTTCTGGTTATTTCTGACCCAAATCTAAGAGATCCATACTGGAATTTCTCTAGCAAATTCTCAGTGATTGTAATTGGTATCATTAAGGCAAGAAAGAAAGATTTAATGGCAGTATATTTGTAGCCTGCAAGTATCAAATTTATGGGAAATAGGAATGAATTTAATTGAGCTTGTCTTTTTTTTTTTTTTTTTTTTTAAGAATTTTTATTTTTATTTATTATTTTTTTCTTGTTTCAGAGCCTTTGTTTATTCACTCATCTTTTTTTTATGGCTGGCTCAGCCTGCCCCGAGGGCAGGGCTGGCGCAGCATGTGGTGCCGGGGATCGAACTGTGGTCCCTGAAGCTGCCCAAGCTTCCCCCATGCAGGCGCTTTTAGACCATTGAGCCATCCCGCCGGGCCCCTTGAGCTTGTCTTTTGATTTGGAAAAGTGAGAAAGATAAGTGTCTCATACTTTTCCCTTCCATTTTTTTTTTTTGGTTCTGTTGAGTGTGACACAGTACTGAGCTTTGAGGAAAGATGATCTGTCTTTTCTACCTTGAAACTGGCATTTAAGGAGAGGAAAACTGAAAGGAAATAGAGTGAGAAGGAAAAATGAAGGCAAATACCTTTATAACTGCCTTTTTGGAAGTGAGTGACCAGCACAGCAAGAGAATGGCATGCAGATGGTTGAAGCGCAGGAGATCAGCAAAGCATACTCTGCAGGGCTACCAGGATGGCCTTGGCTAGGGGCCTGCCCTTTGGCCTGGAAGAAGTGGGTCACTTATGGAGACTAGTTATCTTAAAATTCAAAAAACAACTTGTTTCAGTGTGACAAAAAGAATTTCAAGTCACAGGCAAACTGCTGAGTTATATGTCCCACTGGAATTTGTGACTTCTCAGATCATAGAACCTAAAGATTTGCCTGATCTTTCTAGGTGCAAGCCAGCTTGAGAGCCTTCTGGTGTTTGTTGGTTTGTTTGTTTTTGCAGGACCAGAGTTTGAACTCATGACCTTGCACTTGCCAGTCAGGCACTTGTGCCATGGAGCTATCTCCCTGGCCCCCAAGAGCCTTCTGTTTTCTAATCAATTTGTAATCAGTCCCTTGAAGACCTTTCCTGATCACCACCCACTTCTGCTTCTCTGTGTGCATGGGCTCATTAATATTTGTTTATTGTTGTGATGTCCTTGTATCCCAATCCATATACTACTGTGCCTTCCCATTTGCAACAGGACAGATCAGCAGTTGGAGCATCTCAGAGATGTAAGAGGTGATTTATCCAAGCTGTGCTAGTTCACCAGAAAGACACTTGTATTACCAGCCTATAGTCCTTTCCCAACAAGAGAGTGAGTCTTGCCTGCCTGACATCAGAGGTGTGGATGAAGGTTATAAGTTTCATTCGCAGGGCATCCAAAGCCATTCTCATCTATATTTGTTTCTTCTTTTTTCTGCCCAGTCCCAGAATATTTAACCAGGAACTTTAGGGCTTAATGTGAATGTCACATCCATGGCCTGTTAAATTAACATAATTCATCTTATTAATTGAGTTGAATGTGTGAGACCACATGCCAAATGCCTTCAGAAAAATGTTGGTAACCTGCAAGAGGTCCTCCTGGGATACTCAATGTTGCTCACTTTAGCTCACCATTCAGGGACAAAATTCTTGGGACTATCATACAGTTCCTTTTATTTCTTCATCTTCTGGGAGGTGCCTTTGCTATGATGAAAACCCAGTTGACTCTTTAGCATGCATCTATTTTCCCATATAAGATACACTTAGGAAGAAGTGCCATGTACACATGCTGCCCCAAACCCACATCTCACACTTCCCTTCATGTATCTGACTCTCATGACCACTGGGTAGTCGTAGGGCCATCTGTCATTACCTGGCTAACAGACTGACTGCCAGTAATGCATAGCCTAGTAGAAGTAGAGAGTGTGATTTAAATAAGATGAGACAGAGATGGGGAACTGAAGTTCCCTCATCTGGTGCAACTACATGCCCACCGATCACTGAGAGTCCCATAAGCATGACATACTTCTTGGGACACAAGTCCTACTTTGGGATGAGAAAATTCAGACTGTCTGGTTTTGTTTTTCCCCCAGATCACATTCTTTTTTAGTACACGTTGCAGTACATAATGCTTACATTCCTTGGGGGAGAAGGTGCATGCACATGACACATCTTAATTCTTTTTTTTTTTTTTTTGTCCCTTTTCCCTCCCCTCCCTCTCTCTCCATCCATCTCTTGATTCCCTTCTTCCTCTTCTTTCTCTTATTTTTTCGTACATGTTCACAGTACATAATGTAAAATAATTTGGGATAAAAAGCAAGTAAGCACTGAGGGTTGCTCTGAGCCCACAGGACTTGCCATGGGCATGGCTGATGCACATGTCTGACACGCATGCCTGATCAGACACCCCCATTTCTACTAGGCTTTATATAACCGACAGTCATTCTGTTAGCCAGGTAGTGATGTGTTCCACTTTGTGATGTTCCCATCTGGAAATTCAACTCTGTTCTCTTCTACCCTGAAAATATACCCTATTTATCTTAAATACTGCTCCTCATTCAATGCAAGAGTGATTGCAGGGCCTACCTCCTGGCACACCAAACCTCAGAGAGGCCATTTCTAAGGATGAAGCCTAGAAAATGCATAGGCCTGAACCCTGGGGGCTTCTCAAGCAGAAGGCACAAGTGGAACAGATAGAACTTTTAGTCACATCTTCTCCTTTTCTATGGGAAGAAGCTTAAATTCAGCCATTAGTAGCACAGTCAGAATTAAAGCCATTTTCTGATGTTCCTTCCTCAACCTCATTATTCCTGGGTATGTGGCATCTCAACAGAGGCAGAGCTGACCCCACTGGGAAGGACAGTGACTGTTCCCAAGCTGATGTTTGGGTGTTGACTACACTGGCTGCCTGGCGCCAGGAATAGAATCATCCTGGTCTGCTTTAAGGTACTTTTCAGTCCCAAGATCACAGAGAACAGAGCCCGGACCAGAACCGTTCATACGTATTGTTCTCAGTAAATACTCCTTTTTTTTCTGTGCTTTAGTCTCTCTCAGAAGATCCCTATTCCCCTGTATTGTCCCTGTTTTTGTCTTACTGTGTTATGTTCCTGTTTTTGAGTCAGGGTCTCACTGAATTCCAACTCCTGGATTTAACTGATCCTTCCACCTCAGCCTGCCAAATAGCTAGAACCACAGGCATGTACTGCAGTGCCTGGCTTGTCCCCATTCTGGATGTGTACCCATTCAGGTAGAAATGAATCAATGAAATGCATTCTTACCATTCCATCTTTGATTGTCCCTGGTTTTTATATAATATATGGTGTTTTAATTCATTTGACAAATGTTTATGTGCTGCCCGCATACCAGTCCTTCCATGTGTACCTGGGAGAAGATGGGAATCGTAATAGTGTTTACTCCATTGGGCTGCTATGAGGATTAGTTAAGATAATGTCCATGAAGGCCTTAGCAAACACTAGGCACATAAGTTGCTTTTTAAAAGTGCTCTATTTGGTAACAGTAATACTAGACATAGGCACATCCCCACTGCCAGGAACTATTTGTGAGTGCTATAAGTGACTATACTATCTAAGCTCCTAAGCAATTTCACAGTCCTGGCTCAAAATGTCATGATCAACAATGAGCCTCAATATGTGGATTGTTACTAAATAGGAAAAAAGCCTGTCATCATCTTTCTTTCTATTAAACCAATTTGAGAAACAAATACCACTTCTAGTATGAAAGTCACTGCATTATATAAATGAAGATTCTACAGAAGACTGGCAAGAAGTCCAAGCATCCCAAGTTGTCCTTCCTTTGGGAAGAATGCAAGGTACTGGAGAACAGAGACCTCATTTGTTTGTTTATTGTTTTGGTGCTATGGATGGAATCCCACTCTATGTTTGAGCTGCATCCCAGCTAGCTGTGCCATTTCTGAAGTTCAGATCCTGAGGAGCTCGATACCACAAAAATAGCCTTCACTTTTGCTGGCCTGCACCTTGGTTCTGGCTAGCAGTCTCCTTGGCCAACACTTATTACACATCCTTTATGTTTCTTCTTCAGTCTCTTTTTGTCAAGATCAAAACTATAACCCACTCCTTACAGGCAGTTATTCCAGCTCCAAGGTTCTAGAAATTTTGCTGAGTTTTGGCCAATGTCTTCTGTCCCTCATGGACAAGGGATAGATATGTTGGGTGTCTGACTGGCCTAGTCAGGGCACACATTTCCGTTTTTTGAAGTTGGCACAACTGTCTACATTATACTGCCTGGAAAGTAGGGAGTCCTGGTTATACTTGTGAGGCAGCAAGGAGGCTGCCAGGTGGCTTTTTTCCCTTCCAAAGAACGAAGGTCAGAGTTATTGTATAGCTTGTTCCATGTTCTTCTTGCCCACTTCACCATAGTGAGGAAATTGTCCAATGGAAATGAAGGGAAACCCCAAAGTGACAGGAAGCACAACCCGTTCACCCAAGGTTGAAACAGTACCTAGTAAAGCACTGCAGTTTCCAGCTCTGCCTTTTCCTGGGACTGGATGGGTGTGGGCTGTGTCTTCTGTCAAGCTCCTGGTATGTAATGAGCTCTCAGGACAGAGTTAGGTTCTCTCCTCCTTCCACTAGAGTCCTTGCATTGTTTCTGTAGTTTTCTGTGTGTGGTTTTCTTTCCCCATTCAAAGGAGAACCAGTTTTGCTTTTAAAGGTAGTTGCACACACTCAGTGTCTGGCCCAGATTTTGCCTTCTTATCACATACCTGTGTGGTACATTGTTTGTACCCTCTCTCCGCTGATAGAATGCTATCTAACAGAAAGTCTCACAGTGTAGATTCTTGGGCTTGGGATCAGAAACTCAGGAGGACTTAGCAGCCTATGATGCAGCAAGCCCTCCAAGTACTCATAGCCTACATTCAAGTGTGAGAAACACAGATTTGGAGCTTCTGACTTGCAAGGCAAAGACAAATTCTCTCAGGCGTCTCTCAGTTTATCCCTTTCTCTTCTCTTCACCCTCTGTCTCCCCCCCCACAAAGAGCTGGCTTTTTAGCACACCAGTAATAAGATGCACATATTATATGCACATATGATTTGTTTTTATAGTCAGACTCCTTATTCCAGGTTGTTTCTAATATTTGCAATTATAAGCAATATTGTTTTGTTTTTTAGAATTTATTTTATTTTATTTCATTTTTTTCTTGTTTCAGAACTTTTTTTTAAAAGAATTATTTTATTTTATTTTATTTTATTCTTGTTTCAGAACTTTTGTTTGTTTATTTTTATAGCCGGTTCAGCCTGCCCTCAGGGCAGGGCTGGCGCAGCATGTGGTGCCAGGGATCGAACCGCAGTCCCTGCAGCCACCTAAGCTTTCCTAAGCAGGCGCTTTAGACCACTGAGCCATCCTGCTGGGCCCCTTATAAGCAATATTGTAATAATCATGCTTTTTGTGGTATTGGGGACTGAGCCTAGACCATTTGCACTGGGCTACATCCCCAAACAATTTTTTATAAATAGAGACCAGGCCTCACTAAGTCACCAGTTATCCAGGCTTTCAATCCACCTGCAACTACAGATGAGTGCTGCTGTGCCCAGCTGCGATGATGATTCTTCTGCTTGGCTTGGCATATAATCACAATTGCTTTTTAAGGTTAAGTTCCTAGAAATGGAGCTCCTGAGAAAGAAGACACATAGAATTTGGAGGCATTTATTGCCAGTTATTTATTGACTTCACATCCTCTGAAAGGAACTATGTTTTGTTTTAGGAGAGTCCGTTAAAAACATTCTCAAAAAAAAAATCCTCAGAGACTAGAAATTTTAGGAAATAGGAATTTTATCTCTTGAACTATTTGTTTACATTTTATGAATTAATTTAAATATTTCTATAGGGAGAAAACACCCTGGCTGAGATTATAATAAACAAATGCCTTTGCTTCTTAGGTTACATACTGATATGCTGGGTATAAAATATACCTAAATCTATTTTATTGTTGTTCTGGATTGTAAGGCAATTATCTCACAATAAGAGCTTAGATTCAGGAGCCAAAATGAGTATGGATCTCAGCTCTTCTACTTAGCTGTGCAAGTTATGTAAACTCTTTGCCTCACTTTCTTTTTTTTTGGAAAATAAAAATCATGGAATATGTTCTTGGGGTTTTTGCAAGGCTTACATGAATTCACAGATGATATCATTTAAACTCAGCTCATGGGAAGTGTTGGAAATACTGGTTTATTATTAATGAGTACCTAGAAATCTATGCAGTTTGCCAGCTGTTATGTTCAAATTATTTTATTAGTTTCTTAATCATTTGGCAAATTAAGCTGAGTACTTACTGTGTCATTCCCAAATATATGAATAATGTGTGATATATATTGAGCTAGTGCTCACAGAAAATCTAAAATATTCCTCTTCTACAAAAGGTCTTATAACCTAACTTGAGAGCTGATCCATAAATTTGAAACCTAATTAAAAAAAAAAAAACAAGAAGTAGAAGGCCATGTATGGTGATACATGCCTATAATCACAATATTAAGGAGGCTGAGGTAGGAGGATCACTTTGAGTTTGAGCTCAGCCTGAGCTATGGAGTAAGCCACATAGTGAAACCCTTCTCAGAAAGACAAAAGAGGGGCTGGGGAGATAGCTTGGTGGTCTAAGTACCTGCCTGGCAAACTCAAGGGCCCAGGCTCAATTCCTGGTATTGCTGTGTTGTATCACCCACCAGAATCTGGTGTGATGGTACATACCCATGATCCCAGCACTGGGGAGGCTAAGACAGAAGGATCTCTACAAGTCTGAACTGCACAGCAAGACCCTATACCGAATAAATAAATAATTTTTTAAAAAGAAAGACAAAATAAATAAATGGACTGAGCTCCAAATTCCTATCTAGTTGTTGGTTAAAATAGTTAGACAGCTGATGGGAGCCTAGTGACCTGTGGTTATCTGGGAGGACTTTCCAGGGAACATGAATTTCCATGTGCATTAACAGACAGGGGGAGGTGTTTTGTTTGTTTGGCACCAGGGATCAAACTGAGGACCTTGCATTTGCCAGGCAGGCACTTATGCCACTAAGCTATCTCCCCAGGCCCCAGGGA